>CAUYON010061371.1:0-14406 GCA_963573935.1 Arctocebus calabarensis
GCCACGTACACCTGAGCTGGCGGGTTCGAATCCAGCCCGCCCCGCCAAACAACAATGACGACTGCAACCAAAAAATGGCTGGGCGTTGTGGCGGGCGCCTGTGGTCCCAGCTACTTGGGAGGCGGAGGCAAGAGACTCGCTTGAGGGCGGCTCCTGTGGCTCAGCAAGTAGGGCGCCGGCCCCATATACCAAAGGTGGCGGGTTCAAGCCCGGCCTTGGCCGAACTGCAAAACAAAAAAATAGCCGGGCGCTGTGGCGGGCGCCTGTAGTCCCAGCTACTAGGGAGGCTGAGACAAGAGAATCGCTTAAGCCCAAGAGCTGGAGGTTGCTGTGAGCAGTGTGACGCCACGGCACTCTACCCAGAGCGATAAAGTGAGACTCTGTCTCTACAAAAAAAAAAAAAAAAAAAGTAAAAAGTAAATCCATGCAATTAACATAGTTAAATAGGTTATTTAGAAAAATACAAGTGCAGTAAGAACCAACAACATGATTGTTTGCCTTTCCCTCATGGGATTTATGATCAAAACAAGTATGAAATAAAAACAGAGCCAGCCTGGAACAAGATACTAAATGTGTGTTAATCCTCATGAAGAAGGGAATGAGACTTTTGGCCCAGCTTACTCTTAAACTTTCTCTTTGTCTCTTGTATTTTCATTTTTCTTCATTCTTTCATTTCGACCATGCCACGGGGAGGGAACCCATAGCATTGTTGGGGCTGGTGCCCAACATCCTTCATCTGTAATTTTTCTTTTATGTTCTTCTGTTTCCTTTTGAAACATTGTAGAAGCCATACTGAGATCAAAAAATAATAATAATTGATAAGGGAGTATGTTTACTTTTACTATGAAAATTAATTGACACTATTAGGGCAATAGGGTGACGGCTCAAAGTAGTCACCAAAATAATTAAAGAAAACAAGAGCAAGTAGAATTTTAGCAAGAAAATAAAATTTTATTTTATCTGTTCATACACCAACAGGGCCATATCCTAGCTACTGTAGGTATCATGTAGAGTGCAGTAATGGATTTAATACACAACTTTTGAGGGGGTTCAGGTACTTCTTAGAAATTCCCAGGGTCTTGATCAACTCTGTTCCCATAGCATGTTCCCATAACAACTCTTATCTATCAGTCTACGTTAGAAAGTCCCTGGGACATTAATCTGTGTCCCCAAATGACAAGCTCTCTCAAACAATCCACCAGCAAGGTCTGGCACCTGCAAAGTCATGGTTCCCATAATTGCCCAAGTTAGACTTTATCAAGCCAATCCAAAATAGCCTCATGGCATCCACCATCTACCCTGCCCATGTCTAACTACCTAACTTAATGACAGGAAAATAGAAAAGTTAGGGCCTTTCACATCTCAGCTGCAGCTCTGAGGCAAGTGGAGGGCCAACTGTGAAGTGTGGTTAGCAATGTGTGAGGCTCTGTCAAGGTGTGGAAGTGTCCTTATAATAAAAAAAGAATATTTAGCTGACTTCTAAATAGCATTAAATGCCTAATATTGTAATGGTAAGTTGAAATATTATTGACAATAGCTGTCTCTCCAAGTCACCACAAGCACGTGAACTGTCTGATAGTGTCAACTGGACTGAGGTTGACTGATAATGTACTCTGGAATCATACACCAGGGTGACACTGAAGTCACATATGCATACAAATAGCAAGAGCATAGAGTATGTTTATTTAATGTGACATTAACATAGGACATGTTGTCTACAAAGTTCACTTTGCAGAACTATGCAATCAAGTTCCACAAAAAATTCACCAAAAAAATCTCATAATGTTTCAACTAAGTTTATGTTTTTGTGCTGGGTCACAGTCATAGCCATCCTAGGCTACAGGTAGCACTAAATAAAGTATAAATAGTTCATTAAGTACTATGCATTTACGGACATTTAGTACGATATTTTCAAACATTCTGTAGTTGTAAGTACCATAGAGATAGGCATCTTTATATGCACACTATATACTATTTAACTATTTATTTGTTTTATCTAAGTAGACATATTTATTAAATGTTCATGTCAAAATGTCTGTAACTATGATTTTTATAGATTTTCAAAATTTAAAATTTTAACCTCTTTGGAAATTATTTAGATGATAGTATGGCAAAATTGTTATGCATATGTAAGTCAGGAAAATTTTTAGTCCATAATATTAAATAGAAACAGTAGGGCATTAATAGTTTAGAAAGTAATCTTGGTAACACAAAGCTATACGAACAAAATGTCTGCAAAATTATAACATTGCTTGTCTATGAATTGGGAGGATCAAAATGTCTTTTCTCTGCTTCTTTATAAATGTGCATGCTTCCCAAATTTTCTAACATGAGTTCATTTGACATATATAGTCAAAAGAAAGTAATCAAAAATAACACCTGCCTTGATGGCTGACAGAGGTTCAGACTACCCAGACTTCTAGAAGAAATAAATGCGAAGTTAAAACAACATGGGTCAATTTTAAAAGACCATGCTTCTAGAACTTCAGAAGAAAACACTTGAATGCTGAGCGAGTTAATGTCCACTCTTCAGAGCTGCAAATTTTAGACCACAGTGATCCATTTGCATGCCGAAACAAGAATCACAATTCTCATTTAGCTTCTCAGTTCTCTCCTGTGTTAACAGTATTACTTCTGAACATGGGATTATGAATATTTTTCTCTGTATTTGTTAGACATAATTACTGTATTTATATTTCATATTAGGATATATTTTAAATCACAACATTCTAAAGTCATTTATATTTTGAAATAAAGACTCTACAAACAAAATTTCTGCCTGCATAATAGCAAGACAGTCATAGTGTCATAGTTTAAGTTACATAACCAGTTTCTGTCTTTTTTTAATATTTAAGTTGTTTCTATATTTTCACCACTATATTCAGACTGCAATACTTGCCTCTATGGAAGTTTGGGGTCATATTGGCAGGTTAGATTTCTATTTTAATACTCTCAATGTATTATCAAATGCTTTTTAGAAAGTTGGTCATAATTTAAACACCAATGCTAATGTATGAGAGAGGAAGATTATATAACTCAACAGATTGTCTTTCTTCTTTTTTGTCTTTGATCATTTTGTTGGTGAAAAAAATAGTTTTGCCAAGATGGTTTTAATTTTTGAACACTTCCAAACTGAAAATTTACCTATACTTCGTGTGATTTGTACATTTAAATTCATAAGTAAAATTTTAATCTGTGTATTTATTCACATACCAATATTTTTAAAAATCAAAAAGTCAACCAAGATTAGATACAGCTCCTTTGAATATGAAATATGACTGATGGAATCTATAGGAATTTACATCTTATCTACTTCTTTAACTTTTAAGTTTCACTATCCCCATTTGTGGGCCATCATTCTCAGAGGGGTAATACTAAAAGAGAATCCTTGTTGAATTACACATAAAGATAGGGAAAGCAAGGGAACACCATGCAGTAGCCAGAATTGTGGCCCTCAAAAAGATATATGTAAGCCCTCTCTCCAGGTATTTATCAATGTGACCTTATTTGGAAATAGGTCTTTGCAGATATAATTAATTTAAGATGAAGTTCTCCTGGATTAGTGCTGACACAATGATGTATGCCTTTTTAAGAGAAAGTAGAGAGAGATTCAAATACCAAAGCACAGAGAGGCATGGGGAAGAAGTCATTTGCAACAGAGTCAGAGAATGGTGGGATGAAAGCTATAAGGCAATGGTTCTCAACCTGTGGGCTGTGACCCCTATGGGGTCTCCTGCATATCGGATATTTACATTACGAGTCATAACAGTAGCATAATTACAGTTATAAAGGAGCAACAAAAATAATTTTATGATTGGAGTCACCACATTATGAGGAACTGTATTAAAGGGTCGCAGCATTAGGAAGGTTGAGAACCATTGCTATAAGGTAATTATTAATGCCAAGACTGTTGGTAACTAGCAGAAACCAGAAAAGAGGCCTAAAACAAATTCTGTCTCAGAGCATCAAGAAAGAATCACCTTTGATCACACCCGTATTTAGGACTTCTAATGTCCAGAACTATGAACAAATAAATTATTGCTGGTCTAAGCCACTCAGTTTGTGGGATGGAGCCCGAGCAAAGTAAAACAGTCATGTATTAAAGAATCAATAGAGATGGGCTTTGAATAGACATGGAACAGGAAAAAGGAAGAAAGTAAACTACTATTTATTATGCATAATATCCTTTGCACTAAAGTGTTCTAAATGTATCTCAGTAAGATTTATACAAAGTCAGTAAAATAGATATAATTTCCATTTTAAAAATATCAAAATTAAGGCTTATAAAAGTTGAGTAACCCATTGCTATGAGAAAACAGGTAGGGTTTCTAAATAATTCCAAGGCCTGCAATAAAACAGTAATAGTATAGTTGGGGGGGGTAAGTATTTATTTAGTGTCAATACTTTTTCTAATACTGTTCTAGAATTGTAGATACTACAGTTTCAAAATGGACAAAAATGTCTGCCTTGGAGGAACTTAACTATAATGGAAGTAGAAAAATAATAAAGAAGTAGAATATATAGCATGTTTATGCTGGTCGTAACTATGGAGAAAATTCAAGAAAGTCTAATTTTCAGAAGTGAAAAATTTCAATTTTCAAAATTTTCAGTTTTTCCTGAAAAGTTTTACTGAGCAGGTACCATTGGAACACAGACATGAAAGATAAGAAAGGGAGTTTTGCTGATTCCTGGAGAAGCATTTCAGGTGTACGTCTGAGGGGGACATTGCAGGCGAATGTGAGGAATAGCTTGGGCAGTGCTGTAGGAGAGAGAGTGAGTAACAGGAAAATCAGAACGATTAAGATGGACTAGTTTCTGTGGAGCTTATAGTTAAATATAAAGGTTTTGCCTTTACTGAGAATGAATGGGATGCTATTAAAGAATTTTAGGATAGGAGTTGCGTGATATTATTCATTCAGTGGTAAAACCAATTCAGATTATATAAATTTCATAGGGTGTATCCCTTTAGCTTATATCTGAGTATTAATAAATTAAACCCAAAATCTTAATTCAGATTTTTATAGGAATAATCTTAAAGTACCATTCCTCACCTTGACTTTCGGTCACGTGCCACTATTTGAGCAAAGGAATTGAAAACTGGCACTACATCTAATATGAGTTCCGTTCTTTATTAGCTAAAAAAAGATAGATGGATCGACTGATCATTAGATGAACAAGGAGCATATTTATTTCCTATTAGTAGGTGAGCATTTAGGTTTTATTTGGAAATAAAGTCTGTGGCACATTTCATGGTGGTTGTTCTTGGTACCATTTATTTATTTTTTAATTACTCAGCATTTAGTTCATCTTCTATTTTGTAGCAATGTATTCTGGGCGTAGTGGAAGAGATAAAGTGTTTTATTTAGATGATGAGGTACTATACGCAAACCCCTTGAAGAGGGGTTTAAAGACTCAAGATTTAGAACTGGACATAGTAAAAACTTGATCTCTGCTATATTTTCTTGTTTAAAAAAGAGGTGATTATGTAGTTCCAGCTACACTGCATAATCTCATATGGACGTGATCCTCTTAAAGGAATTTGTTATATTTTTAGATGTGTGGGAATGTTGAGCAGCCATCAGAATGAATACAATGGACCTCTTTTTTACTACAGTATGTAAAATTAACCTTTTTCTTTATTTGCGTCAGGGTGCGGCGTGTGTGTCTGTGTGCACACATGCACGTACATGTGCACAGTCACTTGTTTCTTCATCCTCGTCCTATGTGTTTCTGAAGAACTGATGTGAGCCCTGAATTGAGGGGTGGATTTTTAACACACACCTATTCTAAATGTACAATTTTAATGATTATTTCTATAATACATACATCAGTGATATGCATTCAGAATCAATAAAAAGATAAAAAGTCTTCCCTGAAGTTGTTTGCAGATGTTCCAGGATTTTTTTTTAACAGACTAAGGATGTTACAATTATTGAGGGATACCACGTGTGGAAGGGAGAACTTGAAGAGAGTGCTGAGAGAGACGTGAACTCCTGGATAAGCCTGTCTTAAGTCTGCTCTATCTGTAGGAGTCCGAGTAGCAGAGCAAATACATTCATTTTTCACCATTGTTGTGCAGGCCAGTTTGAATTTCAGTCACTTGCTGTGAACATAAAATATCTTAACTGATCCATTGAATAATTTAGATCAACTCTGTGGTAAATCCAAATCAATGTAATTAGCCAAGATCTCCTACATTTAATCATTTCACTCTCTGGTGCCCTTGTGCGTTTTATGCATGAAATAGTCACATACCCCACAAAGTGTAAAAAATTTAAGGTAATTTACAGTAAATCATATCAATAAAAGCGACATTTTTTGAGAAAAAAATGACATTCAACCCCCCCTCATGTTAATTCATTTTTCTCTTTAACAATATTCATGCTTTGGTTCCAAATTAACCACGTGATTTTCCCTAACATCCTCTGTAAGACAAGGAATTGGGGAAAGGAAGTACACAGTTACATCCTACGGAACATATTTGTTACTGACATCATTTAACCCTGGCATAGTCTTTTCCCAGTACCACCCACAGAAAGTAACTAGACCGTGAACATCAAAGGTCTACCTTAAGTCCATCTCCTCCTTGAGCCAAACCTGCTATTTAAATTCCTTCTGCTTTCTCCATTTTTCTTTCATAGAATGATATTTTTTCCTGTCATGTTGCTATTTGTTGTTCATAAATTCCAGGGCATAAACAGTGCATGCAAATCACAATGTTTTTATGAGGAGAAGGCTTTAGTGCCAGTGCAGAGATTTATTGCACCATATATTTTTTTTACTCGCTATTAGTCACACAGGCATTTTAATGTAGAGATTAATTTTTAATAACTCTTCTATTTGCATCTCTGGACTTATTGATTAGAAACATGGTGGTGGCGGTGATCAGGATATCTTTTTATAATCAAAGGAACTTTAAATAAGCCTTTTCCATAAAGCCACACATTTCTTATAGTCATATTCGCTGAGCTGAACAAAATGCTTTGTTGTTTGAAAATGATCATAGTGGACATATTATGTGGCTGAACAAAACTCTATTTTATTTTGAAGAGACTGTGTAACATACTCATTTGACAATAGGAAAAAAGAAACTCATTCTATTTTCTAGTTAAAAACATATGCAAAATGAATTCAAATGATGGTTAGCTTAGTGAGACACAGTCAATTTAAGAGGGTGAGGGTTCCATGGTGCACTTTCTTCTATTATACTCACTGACTCAAAAACTAACTCCTATTGTTTTTTGAAATTTATAACTTTAATACACAGGTCAATTAAAAAATTCAGACCCTAATGGTAGTATATTATTAAATTTAATTCTCCTTAAAATTCAAGAAGCCAAAGCTCTCTTTAAACACATAAATTATATACACAAAAAGCCCTATAATAAATACTTGTTAAAAAAAATCTCTGAATGGCTAACAATTGGAATCAATTAATGGTGCTTTCATGGAATGACACACATGCAGAAAATTCTATTGTAGTAAATTACAGGATGCTACTAATTGTTATGACTTAATGCTATGATTATCAACATTTTTATTTCCACTTAACTTGTATTTTCTAATTTTCTATCATTAAATTTATTTATTGAGTTTGGATAAATTAAAATAATAAAATGCATTCTTATAGGCATCTTGAGGAACATGCAGGTAAGACACAAGCAATCCTTACATGCATGGATTATAAAAAGAATGACAATCTGAAGTTGTATGGAGCAAAATAGAGTCCCTTGTAAACAGACTTTCTTAGTGAAAGTAGGTTATTTGGACTCACCTTCCTGCACCATAAAGCATGACAATTTAGATGCCTGGAAAAAAATATAAACACATCTTTCCAGATATATAAAATAGTTACTAGCTGTGTAGTTTGAATTGTGCCTCCTGTAACTCTTATATTGAATTCTAGTCCCAGTGAAATAGCATTTAGAGTTAGAGATTTGGGGAGGTGATTAGATTTAGATGAAGTCATGAAGGTTGAGCTTTTATGATGGGATTAGTTCTCTTACAAGAAAGTAGAGCTTGCTGTCTCACTCTTTTCCCCACCCAACAATATGAGGATATACCACCTTCTCAAGATAGCATAGCTGTCATACCTTGATCTTGGACTTGCCAGCCTCCAGAACTGTGAGAAATAAATTTCTATAGTTGGTTGGCTTAAGCCCATCAGGCTATGGCATTTTGTTCTAGCAGCCCCAGCTGACTAAGATTCTAAAAGCATGTGTAAATATTGTGTCAAATCTGAAAAAAGACTAAATTTCAGACATTACATTTTTTTTCTAGGATTCAAGAAAGGTTTAATGGAGGGGCTGCGCCCGTGGTTTAGTGAGTAGGGTGCCAGACCCATATGCCAGAGGTGGCGGGTTCAATCTCAGCCCTGGCCAAAAACTGCAAAAAAAAAAAAAGTTTAATACAGAAGTCACAATTTGAATCAATATTATATAGGAAAGATGGCCTTTCATTTGTAAAATCCATGATTAATTGCCATGTAATTTTCCAATGTTTCCTTGAAAGATATTTCAGGGAACTTTTTTTTTTTGTATTTGGAAATATTTTTGTTTGCTTTTTAAAAATTATTATTTTTTATTTTTATTTTTTATTAAATCATAGCTGTGTACATTAGTGCAATCATGGGGTATAATGTGCAAGACTACGGAGAAAGGAGCAAAGGAAGGGAGGTGGAGGGGGTGGAGAAGGGGTAAATGGTGGGATCACACTTATGGTGCATCTTAGAAGGGATAGGTGAAACCTACTAAATGCAGAATACAAATATTTTCATACAATAAACAAGAAAATCCCATGAAGGTTATGTCGAACAGTTGGATGAAAATATTTCAGATTGTATATGAAGTCAGACGTTAAAATTTTAATAGAGAAGGAGTATTTTCTGATGCAGAAAAGTGGTTAAGATGCTAAGCAAATCTCTGAGAGCCTCGCTCTGGAAAATGTCTAGCAGGGATGTTCAACTTTTTTTCTTCACTGCTAAATTGGAAGAGTAAGAGTTGTTTGGGCTAAACACATTAAATACACAAACACAAATGAAAGCTAATGGGCAAAACCTAAAAAAAAAAATCATGCATAACTTTCCTGATATCCACCACAAATAAGGAAGACAATTCTCAGATCGTCAGCATGCATCCCAAGGGCCCCATGTTGGACACCTCTGGGAACCTGGAAATGAGAACCAGTAAAAACAACAGACTCTAAAGATAATCCTCAGAGATTACAAATGATGGAATTAGTATCATAGATAGTGAAACAGTTATTTTTAATATGCTTATATAAATAATAGCTGAAATTAAAAATATCAGCAAGGAATTCTTATCCAAAGGCACTTGGTGCAAATGTTTGTTGCACCACAATTCACAATTGCAAAAATGTGGAATCAACCCAAGTGCCCATCAATACATGACTGGGTTAATAAATTGTGGCATGTGTTTACCATGGAGTAATACCCAGCTATAAAAAAGTAGTGAATTAATACCTTTTATACTACCCTGGATGAAACCAGAGACCATTCTTCTTAAAGTTTTGCAAGAATGGAAAAGCAAACACCATGTGTAGTCACTATTACATTGGCACTAATCAATCAACACCCACATGCACATTTGGTAGTAAAACTCAATGGAAAGCAGAATGTGGGAGGAGGGAGGAAGGATGGGATAGACTCACACCCAACAAGTATACTGCACAGTATCATGGAGATGGGAACATTTATAACTTGGTCTCAAACTGTACAAAAGCAATTCATGTAAACAAAACATTTGTACCTCTATAACATTCTGAAAGTTAAAAAAGAGAATTGGACGTGATAAAATGTGTTGCTAAAGATTTGAAAAATAATAATGTAGAAATTCTAAAAATTAAAAATATAATAGCACAAATTAAGAACGCGATGGAAATATTTCATACCAGATTGGGGAAAAGATACTATGTCATATATTAAGCATGAAGAAGAAATGTGAAGAGACAATAAGAGAAAACTGGTTAACAAAGTCTATGCTTCATTCAATTAGAATCCCAGAAGAACAAAAAAGAGAGAATGAGACTGAAATAATGTGTAAAGAGACAAGGGATGAAAACTTCCAAACTTAATGTATATTATCATTCACACATTCAAAAAGACCAATAATTTTAAAGAAAGATAAATAAAAGAAAATTTACACCTATAAACAATATCATGAAAGTGCTGAAAATAATACATTAAAGGGTAAGGGAAGAAGTGAAAACCCTTAAATTAACCAAAAAGTAGAGACATTATATTCAAGGATCATCAGGTGAGATTCATAAATGGCTTTTAAATTTTAAACCTGAAGTCCAAGGAAATACCAAGAGGATTTAAAAATTACTAATAGGTGAAAAAATACTTAAAGAATTATGGCGAAATAAATATATGCTCAGTGAAACAAAAGGAAACTTACTTAAAAATAACTACTAAAAGCTGAGTTTAGATCCCCCCAAACAACTTCAAATGGAAAATGCCACATAGACATTACAACTATTTGTTTAAAAGTGACACAGTGACAGAAAGAAATATGAATTTAAAGAAAATGTACACAAGAAGAAATAAATAAGGATACAAAGGGAATTGAGCACATAACTTTAAAAGAATGTGAATTATTTATAATAATAATTAGTTTTATGTTTAATAATAATATGAATTGTAAGCAGGTAGATAAAATTTTTCAAGGTCCTGTATTTTCCTTTGAGAAAGTGGTAAAATTGTCAATAAACAGAATTTGATATACCTAAGATTCAAGTTTTAATTTCTAGAACTAAAAAAGTGTTTGACTGCCAACTAAGAGAGGAAATAATTAAAAGAAAAAAGATATAAAAGGCGCAACCTGTAAGTTCAGTGGGTAGGTCGCTGACCCATGTACCAAGGGTGTCAGGTTTGAACCTGGCCAAACTGTAACAACAACAACAAAATAGCTGGGCGTTGTGGCAGGTGCCTGTAGTCCCAGCTACTCATGATGTTGAGGCAAGAGAATCACCTAAGCCCAGGAGTTGGAGGTTTCTGTGACCTGTGACGCCATTGCACTCTACAGAGGGTGATAAAATGAGACTCTCTCTAAAAAATATATATATATATAAAATAAACAATACCAATCACAAAAAAAAATTAAGGAGAAAGGAAAAGGCATTTTAAGATGTACAGTTTAAATCACAAAATATTTGGGTTTTTCATTATTAGATTTATCAATAGTTTTAAGGGGGTACAAGTGGATTTCCCCCAAATTATACCTAGTAAATTATCTTCTGCACCTCATCTGCCCTCCTTCTCCTGCCTCCCTCAGGCCTGCTTTGCTCCTCCTTTTACCCGACAACCTGCCTCTTTTTCTCTTTTGATCTATAAAAACTTGAGAAAATCCTAGCAGGCTCTGGAAAGCCAATTATAACATGTGGTTCTTTTGATAAAATTGCACAGTGCCAGAGTCAGGGCTTTAAGTGTACCTGTCACCCAAATAGTATACATTATATATATTATATCTTGCATGCAGGATAGGTAATTTTTTTTTTTTTTGAGCTTAAGCAATTCTCTTCCCTCAGCCTCCCAAGTAGCTGGGAATACAGGCAATGCCATAATGCCTGGCTATTTTTTTATTGCAATTGCCATTGTTGTTTAGCAGGTCCAGGCTGCGTTCAAACTCACCAGCCTCAGCGTATGTGGCCAGCACCCTAACCACTGAGCAATAGGAGCTAAGCCAAGGATAACTTGGTTAACATAAGCTCTCATGGACATTTATAGAATATTATACACATCTAACACAGAATACACATTAAAGAAGTCACAGAATATTAAAAAACGTCTACGCTAGACAATAGAATTGGCTTTAGAAATTTCCAAAGATCTGAGACAAGAACATGTTTCTAATGATAATCCAATTAAACTGAAAATAACAACATAAATAAAAACAGAGTCTCACTATGTCACCCTCAATAGAGTAAGTAGTATCACAGCTCATAGCAATCTCCAACTCATGGGCTTAAGCGATTCTCTTCCCTCAGCCTTACTTTATAAACATACTGGAAAAAATAAAAGTATATGCAGGACAATAGAATTGGCTTTAGAAATTTCCAAAGGTTTGAGACAAAAACATGTTTCTAATGATAATGCAATTAATCTGCAAATAACAACATAAATAAAAACAGAGTCTTACTATATCACCCTTGGTTTTGAAATTAAGAAATATTCCTCAAAATCTCCCATGAGTAAAAGGTTATATGACAATGAGCATTTAAAAATAATTTGAGGCGGGCAGAGCAAGATGGCTGACTGGAAGCAGCTTCCGAAAAAGGCTCCTGTCCAAAAGGGAAGAAAACCTCCAGAAACTGAGCAATTAAACTGAATACTGGGAGCCCAGCAGAGAGAAAGAAGTGATTTCTATGGATCACCTCTGCTGAGACTGGCTGCGACCCCAAGAAAGCACGCTTCAGTACAAAATTCATCTGAAAGGAAGAATGCCCGTTCCCTCCCCCAAGAAAGCTCTGAGTTTCTTGCTTTTCTGTTTCCTTTCTTTTTTTTCCTCCTCCTTTGCTCCTGCGAGTTTTCTACAGACAAGCGGTGAACTGTGGACCTCTTGTCTCACCCCACGGAAGAGTGCTGTGGGAAGTGAGGTGGTCTTCTCTTGAGCACCCCAGTGTGACTCTGAAAACTCTATTGCTAGGCAGAAAAACTGAACTAAAGTTTCCCCCACCATTCTGAACTTACTGTACACCCTTCCCCCCTTACCTTACGAACCAGAAGCCTAACCCCTGCTGAGACTGAGGGAGGAGGTCCCTGAGCAGCACCCCCACCCCTGCCTGCCTGAACAAGTGCCCCACGGGGAAAAGACTACAGGGGGCCCTGTGGGGAGCCTCACTCCCCTCCAGCCAGGGAAGCCGCAGGCGAGTGCCTGGCCCTGTGCCCCAAGCTTGCCGGGCTTCCGCAGGCGCGCCATCTACTAGAAACTCTGACAGTGACCACTAGGCCTCCGCAGAGGCCCCAGCCAGTAACTCCTCCCCCGGCAATGGCATGGGCCTCCGCCTGGCACTCGTAGGGCCCCCACAGGCCGGCCCCTGACCACTAAATTCCCCTGCGACCATGCAGCTCCGTGCCCAAGCTTTCAGGGATTCCTCAGTCCTGCCTTCTGCCAGGAACTCTGCCTGCAACCGCCAGGCCTCTGCAGGGAGGCCCATGGCCAGAAACACTCCCGGCTACTGCCTGGCCCTATGCCCATGCTTGCTGGGTTTCTGCAAGTTCGCCATCTGCTACAGACTGTGCCAGCAACTGCCAGGCCTCTGCAGATCTTCCCCCAGCCAGGAACTCATTGGTGACCACGCAGGCCTCTGCCTGGCACCCGCAGGGCCCCTGCAGGCCCATCCCTGGTGAGTAAATCCCCTGGTGACCATGCGGCCCTGCACCCAAGCTTGCAGGGATTCCACAGGCCTGCCTTCTACCAGTAACTTCGACTGTAACCACCAGGCTTCTACAGGCCCACACTGGGCAAGGAACTCCTCCGGCGGCCACCTGGCCCTGCGCCCCATGCTTGCCAGAATTCTGCTACAGACCCTGCCGGCAACTGCCAGGCCTCAGCAGGTCTGCCCCCAGCCAGTAACTCCTCCGGCAATTGTGCGAGCCTCCGCCTGACACCCACAGGGCCCCCACAGGTCTGCCCCTAGTCAGGGACAGTACCGGCGACCGCATGGGCCTCCACCTGGCACCCATGGGCCTCTGTAGGCCAGCCTCCTGCCTCTGTGGGCAACCACCTGGCCCTGCATCCCACACTTGCCGGGCTTCTGTAGGTCTACTTTCTGCCAGGGACTCCACCCGTGACCACCAGGCCCCTGACCAGGGTAACTCCTGGCAACTGTGCGGGCCCCCACCTGGCACCCACAGGGCCTCCACAGGTCAGCCTTCTTCCAGGGACCCCACTGGCAACTGCCAGGCCTCTCTGCAGGCCCACCGCTGGCCAAAAACTTGCTGGACAGCCGCATGGCCCTGCACCCACCACTTGAAGGACCAGACACAACAGTGAAAAACAACTATGGGGCAGAATCAACAGAAAAAGTATGGCAATACAAATGATCAGACTAGACCAACCCCTCCAAGTAACAACAAGGCAGACATAGTACGCGATCTCCTGCATAGGCAAATGGCTGAGATGTCTGAAATCAAATTCAGAATCTGGATTGCAAATAAGATCAGCAGAATGGAGGAAAAGATGGAATTAGAATTTCAAGCAGTAATTCAAAAGATGACCCAAAAGATGTCTCAAGAGTTCAACGAATTCAAAAACAAAATGACCAAAGATTTGGACACATTGAGACAAGAAGTTGCAGCCCTTAAAGATCTGAGAAATTCAGTAGAATCCCTCAGTAACAGAATGGAGCAAGCAGAAGAAAGGATTTCTGACATGGAAGACAAAG
>CAUYON010061372.1:0-23864 GCA_963573935.1 Arctocebus calabarensis
GTGGGGTCTTGGGGTCTTGGGGACTTGGTGTGTGCCACACCTTTTGGGGGCAAAACACGATTGTAAGAGGGTCTTTTCCTAACAAATGCAACCAGTGTAACATGGTTTCTTGTACCCTCAATGAATCCCCAACAATAAAAATAAAATAAAATAAAATAAAATAAACCCTATACATGAATGTTCATAGCAGCATTATTCATAATAGCCAAAACAATTCAAATGCCCATCAATTGATGAATTAATAAATGTGATACATCCATAGGATGGAGTATTATTCAGCCATGCTATGGACTGAGTTACATCTCCTCAAAATTCATATGATAGCCTTAACTCCCCCTATAACTGTATTAAAGATAGGACCTTTAATGAGGTAATTAAGATTAATGGGGGTGCTGAGATTACAAGGGTGGAGGCCTGATCCAGTAGAACTAGTGTCCTTATAAGAAAAGGAAGAGACATCAGAGAGCTCCTTCTCCCATGTAAGGACATAATAAGAAGGTGGCTATCTATAAGACAGGAAGAGAGCCCTCACTAGAACCTGACTATGCTGGGACCCTGATCTCAGACTTACAGCCTCCTGAACTATGAGGAAATTAGCTTCTGTTATTTAGGCTGCCCAACTGTGGTATTTTTTTACAGTAGCCCAAGCAAACTAATATAAGCCACGAAAAGGAATCAAAGTACTGATACCTGCTACAAAACACATGAACTTTGAAAACATTGTGCTCAGTGAAAGAAGACAGTCATAAAGAACTACATATTGTATGTCTCCGTGTATATAAGATATCAGGAATAGGCAAATCTATAAGGATGGAAAGTTGGGGGGTTTTGTTTTGGGGGTGTTTTTTGAGACAGAGTCTCACTCTGTCGCCCTGGGTAGAGTGCTATGGCATCATAGCTCATAGCAACCTCAAACTCTTGGACTCAAGCGATTCTCTCACCTCAGCCTCCCGAGTAGCTGGGACTATAGGTGCCCACCACAACGTCTGGCTAGTTTTAGTAAAGATGGGGGTCTTGCTCTTGCTCAGGCTGGTCTTTTTTTGTTTTTTCTTTTTTTGAGACAGAGCCTCAAGCTGTCACCCTGGGTAGAGTGCTGTGGCATCACAGCTCACAGCAACCTCCAATTCCTGAGCTCAAGCGAGTCTCCTGCCTCCACCTCCCAAGTAGCTGGGACCACAGGTGCCCGCCACAACGCCCGGCCATTGTTTGGTTGCAGCTGTCATTGTTGTTTGGCAGGTCCAGGCTGGATTCGAAACTGCCAGCTCAGGTATATGTGGTTGGCGCCTTAGCCCGTTGAGCCACAGGCGCCGAGCTGCTCAGGCTGGTCTTAAACTCCTGAACTCAAGTGATCCACCAGCCTCAGCTTCCCAGAGAGCTGGGATTACAAGTATTAGCCACCTCGCCTCGCCCAAAAAGAAAGTTAATTAGTGTTTGTCTGGAGTTGGGAGGAATAGGGTGATGAAAATGTGCTAAAATTCATTGTAGTGATGGTTGCAAATTCTGTGACATTGCTGTGATATCTGTGATATACTAAAAACCATTATATACTTTGAATTGTACAATGTATAAATTTTGTCTCAAAACTGCTTAAGAGATATGACATTTTAATCATGATTATTTCTAGTTGGTAAGACTTAAAATTATCCACTTTTTGTTCAGTTTTCTTCAAAAGGCAAGTATTTCTTCTATACTGTTAAGAAAAAACGCTATTTTTAAAATTCTGTTCAAATGCCTGCAATATTCTCCTTGTCTACAAAGCAGATAAAACTCCCACCTCTCCAAGCCAGATACACCCTAATGACGGTCCTCCAGGGCTTCTCAGTATTTCCTGTTCTTTCACATAATCTCATCTCGTAGTTTAATTTTCTCTGTTATAAACTAGGAAAATACCTGTCTTCCTCCTAAATGTATTTACATCCTGCCTCTTCCTTAAAAGGATTTGAGACAATTTACAACCAAAGACAGTAAGTAAAAACAGAAAAAGAAAACCAAGTCGAAAGAGAAATGAAGAATTTAGATATGCTAACTATAACAGGTAAGAAGTTGCGATAGGCTCGGCGACTGTGGCTTAACAGGCTAAGGCAGCAGCCCCGTACACCTGAGCTGGTGGGTTTGAATCCAGCCCGGGCCCGCCAAACAACAATGATGGCTGCAACCAAACAATGGCTGGGCGTTGTGGCGGGCATCTGTAGTCCCAGCTACTTGGGAGGTGAAGGCAGGAGACTTGCTTGAGCCCAGGAATTGGAGGTTGCTGTGAGCTATAATGCCATGGCACTCTATCCAGGGTGACAGCTTGAGGTTCTGTCTCAAAAAGAAAAAAAAAAAAAGAAGTTGCTATAAATGAGCGTTAGAGTGACCTCTTAGTATCCTGGCAGGTAAGGCAAAAGAGGTAAGTCAGAGAAGAAGCAAACCATTTTCTCAAGAGTAACAATATTTTTCTTTGCACCATTTGCTGGATGACATCTCTCATATGGATTTATTTTTGAAAAGAATTTAATGGAATTGGGCCCCAAAATACATTTCTCCAGAAGAAATATGGCTATTTTGTAGCACTACCTTGTTTTTAAAAGCCAAAGACAGAATATCTTGGCAAAATCAGGTAAAATCTAAGACCAAGAGAACCAAATATATATAATGTTATCTAATTCTATGGTTTTCATATTTTTAAACTGTCACCTACAATTTTAAAAAATAAATTACATTGCATTTACAATACACAAACACACCTCAAACAAAAATGTCACCAAACAATATTTCCCTTACTATAAGCTAAGCATGCTATTATAGTATCTGCTATCTCTATTCTATTTCATTTTTGAAAATGTTTATGGCCATCCACTAATTGGTTTTACCATTCAACTGGAAAAAAACAATGCTCTAAGACAATTAAAAAATAGTACGGTTTCCAATAGTAGTCACTGATCATTGCTGAGCATCTAATATGTGTAAGACATTGAACTAAGCACAGTGCATGTGTTATCTCATTTGAGACTTTCTGGGATCCAGTGCAGGGGAGTACTTTTCATTATTTCCATCATACAGATGGAGAAACTAAAACTCAGAGAGGTTAAGTAACTTGTTTAAGGTCACATAGCCAGTAAGAATTAGTAGGTAGTATTAGTTCAAGTTTTTTTTTTTTAAACACAAATAAATTTCCTCTCAGTTGGGCTTTTTGGGGGTGGGGGTGTTAACTTTATTTTATAGGGTTTCCAGTGGCAGAGTCTGGGGGAGGGGTGGCATTGCCATGTCCCACTGCAAAGGTGACAAGAAAAAGCCCCTGAGGCTCGGTGCTTGCAGCTTAGTCATTAGGGCGCCAGCCACATGCACGGAGACTGGTGGGTTCGAACCCAGCTCTGGCCTGCCAAACAAAAAATAGCCAGGCTTTGTGGCAGGCACCTATAGTCTCAGCTACTCAGGAGGCCGAGGCAAAAGAATTGCTTCTCAGCTAATCAGGAGGCTGAGGCAAGAGAATTGCTTTAGCCCAAGAGTTTGAGGTTGCTGTAAGTTATGATGTTATGGCATTCTATAAAGGGAGACATAGTGAGACTCTGTCTCAAAAAAAAAAAAAAGCCCTTGAAATAGCCCAAGAACGAGTAATATAAGGCATGAAGGCTGCAGAGAAGGGCCCCCTTGCCACAGGTGGAATTAAGAAATCTGGCAGGTTTAGCACCCATAGCACAGTGGTTATGGCGCCAGCTACATACACTGAGGCTGGCAGGTTCAAACCCGGCCTGGGCCAGCTAAACAACAAGACAACAGCAACAAAAAAACAGCCAGGCATTGTGGTGGGCGCCTGTAGTCCCCGCTACTTGGAAGGCTGAGGCAAGAGAATCACTTAAGCCCAAGAGTTTGAGGTTGCTGTAAACTGTGATGCCATGGCACTCTATTGAGGGCGACATAGTAAGACCCTGTCTCAAAAGAAAAAAAAAGAATCTGGCAAAAAGTCAGCTGTTCCCTGTGCCTGAGATGATGGTGACCCTTGATTCCTATTTAACATCTATATTCCCTGCCATAATATCTTTTGCCACCTGTAGCTAAAATGAAGTGCTGTCAAGTCTATTGTACATTGAAAAATAAATTTTTTTTTGTTGAGACAGAGTCTCACTATGTCTCACTCCCTCAGTAGAGTGCTGTTTTGTCACAGTTCACAGCATCCTCTAACTCTTGGACTTAAGCGATTCTCTTGCCTTAGCCTCCCAAGTAGTTGGGACTACAGGCGCCCACCACAACGCCTGGTTATTTTTCTGTTGCAGTTGTTATTGTTTTTTGGGGTTTTTTTTGTAGAGACAGAGTCTCACTTTATTGCCCTTGGTAGAGTGCCATGGCATCACACAGCTCACAGCAATCTCCAACTCCTGGCCTTAGGTGATTCTCTTGCCTCAGCCTCCCGAGTAGCTGGGACTACAGGCTCCCGCCACGACACCCGGCTATTTTTCTGTTTTGCAGTTCAGCTGAGGCCGGGTTTGAACCCTCCACCTTTGGTATATGGGGCCGGCACCCTACTCAATGAGCCATGGGGGCCGCCCTGAAGTTGTCATTGTTATTTAGCTGGTCCAGGCCAGGTTTGAACCCGCCAGCCTCAATCTATGTGGCTGGCACCATAATCACTGTGGTATGGGTGCCAAGCCAAGAATAAACTTTTGTAAGAAAAAGAATTAATTTTCAAGAATTAACTTGAAAGATGAATAATGAAGAAAGGTAAGTGTCTTGCTCAAGGACACATGGTTAGGAAGCTTCTAGAGTTCAAATAGAGGTCTTGGTACCCCAAGATCACGACTCGTTCTATCATTATCAGCTGCTCCTCCTGGGACAGCTTCAAATGTGACTTTGAAACCTCTTAAATGACAAGTCTCTGGATACCACAGAAAGCAAATGAGAAAAATTCAAGGCATGTGGTAAAAATAGAGTATAAGGAAAAGATCTCTTAGACTCCACCATCTCCCCCCTAGCTGGACGGGGCAAAATAAGATACTTTAAAAAAGTTTTCCTATACAACAAAGTATTACCAGTGGCAATGAGGTGGGTAACATTTTAAAATCTCTTGATACTTCTCTGTATTTTTCATAATGAGAAGGTATTACTTTGATGAAGTGACAGGTTTTAAATTATTTAAAAAAAAATTGGTTTGTGCTTCTTAACATCTAGCCTCCACAGCTCTGTGCCTTTAAAATTTGCCCCATCCTAGACTAATGAAGACTCAAACCTGAAAACTGGCAAGACACTTTAGTTGTTCAGATACTAAATTTAGATCTCAAGGGTGAATACCATGTGTCAAAAGCGTTGGACTAGTGCTCACAGGGAGAAGGAGGGACAGTTTGGCAGGCGGCATCATTACCCTTTAAGCCAGGCTAACAGGCATAAAGGAGCACAGGTTTTATGCCCTTGGCAATACAATCAAAGATCCTGGTGGACTTCGTATGAAACCCAACACCAACAGATTTCTCTCGAGCATTTTAACTCCATAAATAACATCTGTGCATTACAGCATAACAAGGTGGGGGAGAGGAAGGAATCTGGAATGAAGCTTCTCAGCTCTGCTACTTTCTCGCTATGTCCCTGGATATATTGTCCAATCCCTCTGTTTCTTCATCTATGAAATGGAAACCATATGGTACCTACCTCAAAAGGCTGCTGTGAAGATGAATTGAGCTACTACACCTACTAGTAAAGTGCTTTGGAGAATCATGCAGGAAACATGAATACTTCTTGTTATTATTTTAGAAAATATGGATAATCAAAAAAGAAAAATTGTGTTTCAATTTTAGAAAAAAGGCCTCAATCAACTCATCAATCACTCACATTACATCACCTAGAGACAGTCGCCATTCTATTCTAGTAGACTTTTTGTCTTTATCTGGTTATATATTATGGTAAAGTGAAAGATCTATAAGTTGACCACCCAAGGGAATGAAATAAACTGTCAACATACGGAGATGGTCAACATTAAGAACGAGGCCACTATACTGCTGTGTACATGGGGTACATGTCTGGTCTGTGAAAATTAGGTCAGCTGAAGGGGGTGGTCAACTATGGAGGTTTTACAGTATATGTAAGCCTATTATTTTCTTTTTATTTATTTGAAAACAGTTCTGTTTATTTTATTTATTTATTTATTTTGTAGTTTTTGGCTGGTGCCAGGTTTGAACCCACCACCTCCGGTATACGGCGCCGGCACCCTACTCCTTAAGCCACATGTGCCGCCCTCTGTTTACTTTAGATTGACCTTGCCCTTAGAGCATTTACTAAACTGGATGACTTGGGAAGTAGGTTACATAACACAGATCCATTCATTCAACCAAAAACTATTTCTTGAATGTTTACCATGTACTAGGCACTGTTCTAAATGCTGATAGACCAGCGAATAAAACAGCAAGGAAAGAAAAAAGATCAGAGAACTCACACTCTAGTACAGTGACACAGACAACAAACAAAATAAATCATTAAAATCCTGGGTGATACAAAAGAATTAATGCTTAAAATTATTTTGAAAAAGAATTTCATTTATTTACTTATGTATTTTTAGGGATTAGGTCTTGCTCTGTCACCCTGGGCTAGACTCAAACTACTGAGCTCAGATGATCGTCTTGCTTCCAAGTAGCTGGGACTGACTGCAGGCCTGTGCCACTGCACCTGGCTTAAAAATTATGAATCAGTGACTAAATTAAATGTATCACATAATCGATAATTCACGAAGGAACTAACACAGTTAATTCTGCAACCTAACAGGTGGTCCATATGTAGCCCCACGTAGCGTGTACAGGAAGCATGGCACTCAGCCACCCTGGAGCCAGCTTCAGTCCGTATCTCTCATCACAGCAGTGGCTGAAGGGCAGCCACAACATGTTAACTTCCCCAAGGCTATGAAGAAGAGGTGGCATCAACACCAAGTTCGTGATCTATCTCCATCAGAAGTGGCATGCTGTGATAAAAATTTGACAGTGGGCAGTTCTTTTTTAATCACCCCATAGGCAACATGTTAAATGGGGACAAGAAAGATAGAAAGGTGAAGGGGCCAGGTGGTTGGGAAGGACTCACTGAGAAGGTGACATTAGCAGAGGCTGATGGAGGTGAGGGAGTTGGCCATGGCTATTTGGGGTCTGGGCCTTCATTCTTTCTTTTTTGTAACAGTTGTTATTGGGATATAACTCATATACCACATAATTCAACCTTTTTTTTACTTTTTTAGCTTTTTTTGAGACAGAGTCTCACTCTGTTGCCCTGGGTAGAGTGCTCTGTGTGTCACAACACACAGTAACCTCAAATCAAACTCTTAGGATAGGCTGGGCACGGTGGCTCACGCCTGTAATCCTAGAGGAGGAGTATTAGCCTAATCCTCGCAAGGCCGAGGAGGGTGGATTGCCTGAGTTTACAGGTTTGAGACCAGACTGAGCCAGAGCTAGACCTCTTCTCTAAAAATAGCCGGGCTTTGTGGCAGGCGCCTGAGCTACTCAGGAGGCTGAGCCAAGAGAAGCACTTAAGCTCAAGAGTTTGAGGTTGCCATGAGCTGTGACGCCACAGCACTCTACTAAGGGTGACAAAGTGAGACTCTGTCTCAAAAGAAAAAAAGAAAAAACTCTTGAGCTCAAGCCATCCCTTTGCCTCAGCCTACTGAGTAGCTGGGACTATAGACACCCACCATAACACTTGGCTAGTTTTTCTATTTTTTAGTAGAGATAGTGTCTTCCTCTTGCTCAGGCTGGTCTCAAACTCCTGAGCTCAAGCAATCCACCTACTTTGTTATTCCAGAGTGCTAGGATTACTGAGCCACCATGCCTGGCCTACAATTCAACCATTTAAAGTACACAATTAAATAGCTTTTACTATATGCACAGAGTTGTGCAACCATCGGCACTATCAATTTTGCGATTTTTCATCACCCAAAAAAGAATCCCCATACCTTTTAGCTATCACCCCTTATCCTCCCAGCACACAATCCTCTCCCCTCGGACCCCAGCCTTAAGGCAACTACTAATCCATTTTCTGTCTCTGCAGATTTGCCTGTTTGGGGCATTTTGCATAAATAGAATCATATGATGAGTGTCCTTGCATGCCTGGCTTCTTTCACTTAGCACGATGTTTTCCAGGCTCGTCCTTGTTGTAGCAGCTATCAGTCCTTCATTCTTTCCCGTGCCATGGCCGTCACTTCTGCACTGAGCTCCTGCTGCATTTTCAGAGATCATGCATTCCAGACCTCTCCTTCAGCCTATCTGTCCTGGTCTGAGTGAAATAAAGGTTGTGAGAAGAGCAAAGCAGAGTGATAATGTGGAAAGTTCTAAATTTCCACAGCTATGTGACCAAAGAGAATGATTTCACCTCCAAGATACAATAATCATTTCTACTCCTTCAGTTTGGCATGGAGATTAGAAGTAACATATGTAAAGTGCCTGGCATGTGGTAGACACTTAAACAGAGCTATTATGAATTCAGATCAAGGACCTTTACAGACACTGGAGGCTTGGGCAGGTGCCATGCTGTCCTACAGGGTGAGGCACATCGGGACAAAACAGGACACCCCAGGCACAACTTGCCATTGCCCTTCCTATTAGCTCTAACTTTCATTCAAAGTCCCCTCAACCTGGCGACAGGAGGGACCCTGTTCCAGCATATATGACCAAATTACACAAAAACCTCCTAAACATCCCTATTCTTTTCCCTCAAACATTCCTGCATCATCAAATACCCAATCCACACGTCCCTCCACCCTTCTTCAACCTCTAAATTTCCAGAGTTACTCTCTGGCCTCCCACCATCCTACCCTACTCTCCATGACAAAAGCCCAGTAGTTAGCAGAATGTTCACCATCTATTGTTTTGGCCTTCAGTCTTGAGACCAGATTCCCAAACCCAACAGCCACTACCAAGACAACAGCAAGGTTTGGAGTTACCCAAGAGCAGGCCTCTGGCATAGAAGGCAGGATATACTTAAGCAAACACCTATGGTTATCCTGTTCCACTGTTACAGAGATTTTTCTATTCACCTCTTACATTTTTTAAAGTAGAAAGCAAGACCGGTATAGCTGGTAAATGGCAGAGTTGGGCAGGAACTCAACATTCCCTGAACTTAAATCTGAATGAAATTGCATTAGTGAGAAGAGCCACGCAAAGGAAGATTTCTTTGAATCCAAAGCTCTTACTGGGATACTGTAGCTAATCCATAGTATTAGGACTTTGCTGATGTGGTTATAATGCATTCTCTACTAAGAATAAACCATGTAATCACTTTCTCTGGCCTCTAGCCTGATATAGCCTTATAAATTTCCCCCAGGAGATTCTAATCTGCAGCTAGGACTTAGAACAATGCATAGGTAAATTACCTGGAATAAGAACTTTATTTTTTGCTGACAGCTTTAAAAATATTACTATAACCAGCTACCAGTTACTGACCGTTCACTTGATGCTAGCAATCTGTTTAATCCCATACATGGCTATCTTATTTAATCCTCACCAGATCCCTCTGTGGCAGGTTCTAATTGTCACCATATAGCAGAGGATAAAAGCAGAGAGCCTCAAGAGGATGAGCAATTTGTCCACAACCACACTGATGTAAGAGGAAGGGAGGAAGGACTCCAGTTCTGTCAGACTCTGAAAGCTAATATTCTTTTTTTTTTGTAGAGACAGAGTCTCACTTTATCGCGCTCAGTAGAGTGCTGTGATGTCACACTGCTCACAGCAACCTCCAGTTCTTGGGCTTTGGCGATTCTCTTGCCTCAGCCTCCCACCACAACCCCTGGCTATTTTTCTGTTTTGCAGTTAGGTCGAGGCCGGGTTTGAACCCCCCACCTTGGGTATATGGGGCCGGCACCCTACTTGATGAGCCACAGGCGCTGCCCCGAAAGCTAATATTCTTCATAACAACATTTTTAATCCTATGTTGAACACTTGCTTAATAATAATAATAATTACCACTTGTTGATCACTTAGTATGAATCAGGTACTATTCCAGTTCCCTTAATGTTCACAAAAACTCTGTATTGCTGTTTTATTGCTATACGAATTGGATCACAGACAAGTTAAGCAATCTGCTCAAGGTTGCATGGACAAAGTTAGTCCAACCTGGCCATGAGCTTTCTAGAGGTTTGTAGATTTATTTATACCCTACAAAAGCATCCTGCATCTATGTAACTACAAAGAAGAATATTAAACAATCCGAGGAAGGAACGAAGCTAATGAGGTTGGAAGAGGTCATCTGCATAAACTAACTATAGGATTGTGAAACTTGGGGGCAAGCCATTAAGAAAGAAAATCATCTTTTATTTTATTTTTTAATCTTGGCAGATCCCCTTGGTAGGGATCTTTAAGCATTTCAATAGAAGGCATGTCCTAGCCATGTAGACTTTAACAAATTTTAATGAAAAAGTAACATGTGAAAGTTGATGTCATCCAAACATCCCCAACCCAGTGTGGATGAAATTTATACAAAGGCATGAAGTCCCTAGATGTCTTCTAATCAAATTTTTATTCTTTGGTGGGTTAAAATGGAGAATGAACTGATGTTTGAAGAGATGTAAGAGAAAAAATAATGAAAATAACACCTTAGATTTATACAGATGCTTCTTCTTAAAGAGCCAAAGTATTATCAAAACAATGACCTCATTTGGAATTATCACTGAGGGATAATAATTCTCATTTTATGAGTAGAAAAAAATGTAGCCAAAGATTGCATCATCCATCAAAAGTCCAACAGTGTGTTGGTGGCATTAAGTATATATGGATGTAGCATTTTTGGATGATAACATGATGATTACTGTCTAATTTCATACTCATATATGCATGTCCTTTGACATGGCAATTCTACTTCTAGGAACTTGTCCTATAGAAATATCCCTATAAGTACGCTAGACTATTATCTATAAAAATGTTTAGGGAGCACTGTTCACAATACAAGCCAAATATCCATTCATAGGTATTGGTTGAAAAAAAAAAGTATTGTATAGACCAGACACAGTGGCTCATGCCAGTAATTCTAGCACTGGGGAGGCCCAGGTGAGTGGATTGCTTGAGCTCAGGAGTTCGAGACCTGCCCTCAAGAGCAAGACCTCATCTCTACTAAAAATAGAAAAACTAAGGCGAGGTGCCATGGCTCATGCCTGTAATCTGGGAGGCTGAGGCAGGTGAATTGCTTGAGCTCTGAGTTAAAGACCAGCCTGAGCCAGAGCCAGAGTGAACCCCGTCTCTAAAAAAAATAGCCTGGCATTGTGGCAGGCGCCTGTAGTCCCAGCTACTTGGGAGGCTGAGCTAAGAAAATCACTTAAGCTCAAGAGTTTGAGGTTGCTTTGAGCTGTGACACCACAGTATTTTACTGAGGGTGACAAACTGAGACTTTGTCTCAAAAAAAAAGAAAGAAAGAAAGAAAAGAAAAAGAAAAACTAAGGGTGGCACCAGTGGCTCATCAAGTAGGGCGCCGGCCCCATGTGCCGAAGGTGGCGGGTTCAAACCCGGCCTTGGCCGAACTGCAAAACAGAAAAAATAGCTGGGCGTTGTGGCGGGTGCCTGTAGTCCCAGCTACTTGGGAGGCTGAGGCAAGAGAATCGCCTAAGCCCAGGAGTTGGAGGTTGCTGTGAGCTGTGTGATGCCACGGCACTCTACCGAGGGTGATAAAGTGACTCTGTCTCTACAAAAAAAAAGGAAAGAAAAGAAAAACTAGCCAGGGTGTTGGGGTGGGCACCTGTATCCCAACAACTTAGGAAGCTGAGGCAAGAGGATCACTTGAACCCAAGACTTTGAGGTCGCTGTGAGCCATGATGCCATTGTACATTACAGGAAGACAGAATGAGACTCTGTCTCAAAAACAAAACAAAACAAAGCATGGTACAGATCTATCCTTTTTATAAGGCCACTAAAAATAATAAAATAGATCTGTATATATTGGCATGAAAAGATGTCAATGATCACGGTCAAGTGAAGAAAGAAGCAAGGATGGCATGGCGCCTGTGGCTCAAAGGGCTAAGGCGCCAGCCACGTACACCTGAGCTCGCAGGTTCGAATCCAGCCTTGACCCGCCAAACAACAATGGTGGCTGCAACCAAAAAATGGCCGGGCGTTGTGGTGGGCGCCTGTAGTCCTAGCTACTTGGGAAGTGGAGGCAAGAGACTCGCTTGAGCCTAGGAATTGGAGGTTGCTGTGAGCTGTGATGCCATGGCACTCTATCCAGGGTTACAGCTTGAGGCTCTGTCTCAAAAAAAAAAAAAGAAAGAAGCAAGGTAAAATACAACAGATACAATATGGTTGTAGACATACATATATATTTGTATATTGCTAGATGGATGGAAAAACTCTGAGGCTGACACACTCAACAGTGGTTATCTCTGGAAAATGACTCCCTAAAGATGTGACCATTTTTGTTATATGATAGACTGTCAGTCACAAAGGGCTTCAACTAATGTCAGAACCCATCTCCTCAAGTTAGAGTCTTCCTTGCACACAGGTCCCTTCTTTGCTGGCAAAACTCTTCTTTGCTCTTCATCTGTAGATGGACAGGGGATTTGGAAGGAGGGAGATCAGAGCATCTTCATCCTTATTCACATAGCCCTGGGTTCCTGCTCTGACGAACACATCTCTCCATAATGTAGATCCTGTGGCCTTTGGATGGGGGACTCAACCTCCCCTATACCTAGATCTCCCATACCAGCAGCCTGTGGCCATTTGGGTGTTAGGGTGTAGGCAAGAAGGCATGGTCAGATGCTGCCCACTGTCCAGCTTAGGGACCTTTGAGCACCCTGCTGGGAAGCTCTGTACTAGGCCTACATGCCCTATTGGGCACTTGAATTTCTAAACAGCACAGCCTGGGACAACCCTGGCCTCCTTGGGATCTGGCAGATCAAATCCCTGATGTTTGGCCCTAGGCCTTACTGGCTATGTGGCCTCATGCTAGTCCTGTATCCTCCCAGTCCCAGTTTCCTTATCTGTATAGTGGAGATATCAGCTCTCTGAGACAGCAGGTGCAAGAATTCCGTGGAAGCACAAGGTGCTTAGTACAATGCCTGGCACATAGCTTACGCTTGATAAATTACAGCTACTCCTGAGTTGCAGGCCTCCTTCTCTGCTCTTGGGGACACACCCAATAACACAGGGTAAGAAGGAAATAACTTCTAGTGCATCCTAAGGTCATAAGCAGGTGGGGAAGCCAAGATCAGGAGCCAGTTTTAAGAACAGCCTTTAAAGCATAGGGAAATCCTAATAGTTAGGATTCGTCATTATGATCTAAATTTAAAATAGGGAAAAGAACATTCTCTGGTGTCCATTCCCTGCCATAGGTTTTCATCTTTTCCCTCTAGAAGTAAATGTTGCTCTAAGCAACTTGTTATATTCAGGGAAAGGATGGTGTTCACCTACGGGGTGTCCCCTTTAGGAGAAAATAATCAAATCTGGCTCCAGGCATAAGTGTTCTTCCAAGAAACTTTTTAATCTTGAGGATACAGTAAACTATTAATAATCTCACTTCCTTTATTGTTGTGGCTTCTAGGAAGCTCAGAGTCATTTCTATTTTTTATTTTTATTTATTATTTATTTTTTTGTAGAGACAGAGTCTTACTTTATTGCCCTCGGTAGAGTGCCGTGGCATCACACAGCTCACAGCAACCTCCAACTCCTGGGCTTAGGCAATTCTCTTGCCTCAGCCTCCCAAGTAGCTGGGACTACAGGCGTCCACCACAATACCCAGCTATTTTTCTGTTTTGCACTTCAGCCGAGGCTGGGTTTGAACCCGCCACCTTCGGCATATGGGGCTGGTGACCTACTCGATGAGCCACAGGTACCGCCCGTCATTTCTATTTATTATAGGAACATTTATGAGGCTGTTATTCACATTGCAGAATGTATTAGAGAAGGACCTAACGTATTTCCTGAACTGGTTTGTCTTCTTTCCTCATGGAGACTGTGAATTATGTAGCTGATTGTATTACCATCTTTATCTCTAAGAAATTTCTTTGTTGGTCAAAGGGTACAGTAGGTTTCTGTTATAAGATGAGTAAGCCCTGGGAATCTAATGTAGAGCATGATGATGATGATGATAGTTAACAGTATTGTATTTTTGACTTAAAATTTGATAAGAGAGCAGGCTTTAAGTGCCCTTGCCCCCCCTTCCCCACAACACACACACAAATGTAACTATGGGTGGTGATAGATGTGTTAATTAATTCAATTGTGGTAACCATTATACACTGTGCATGTATATTAAATCATCACATTGTCTATTTTGAATGCAATTCTTATTTGTCGGTTAAAGATTTTACAACTTTAGGCCTTTGAGCTAGTATTTCACTTGCTGTATTTAGTGGCTTTATTTTTTCCCTAATCTTTATTTTTCCTTAGCTTAATTACCACATTTACCTAAAAACATTATATGTGTTTCCATAACTACTATAATACAAACCACTCTTGGAATGAAGCAGGAAATAGTTAAGCAAACAAAAAGTAAACAATCCATTTCCTTTGACAGATCAATCTTTCCCTGCAACTTCTGCATTTTGTTCAAAACATCAAGAAGAGATAAAGTCATTTAAAGATTATTTGTACATATACATAAAGAATACAGTTACAAACACATATAGGAGAAATTTATCTGATGTTACGATATATAGGCACATGTGTGTATATATATGAAATTTAATCTGATGTTATGGGAACATTTCTATGGTTTCTCTCTCCTTGTTCACATTAGATTTCCAAATAAAATATGGATATTCACTTACAAAGCATATTTTAAAATGAGTACTAATTACACGAAGCTAAAAATATGCTATTAATCAAGACCGAATATTTGACTATATCTCAAAAATGACTTAGGCATCTTCTTTTGAATTACATTGGCTAAAGTTCTTACCACATGTATTTCAAAATAATTCTTGTATCTGTCCCAATGGATAGAGACACAAGGATAACCTCACACCATTCCTGTCCTAGAAGAAAATACTGTTTGGGCTGGGTGGCCTCTGACTCAGTGTAACATGAGACAGGCTATATATGACCACGATTTTACCCCGACAGCTGATGTTATGCTCCCTCAGACCTCCTGTCTGCGCCAAGGTTGCTCCAAGATTGGAACTTGGCAAAATTTATTCATACTGTAAATACCAGAGCACAATATGGATACTAATACCTTAAAAAGATAATGTCTGCTAGTTTGTACAATGATGAGTTGCTGTTGTTTTTAATGAAGGTGAAAAACCATTTTCATTTGCAATTATGCCACTATTTTTTACTGCAAATCTCAAGGAGAACTAGCATGTGCTTAATATCTATTTTCTCACTTCACTGGAAGTCTCTGAGGTCTAATTAGTGTGTCACCTTGGCTGGGGAGATTTATTTTCTAAACCTCCACACTACCCAGATTCATAGGGTTTAAAATAGTAAGTAACTCTAGTGCATGAACTTAATAATGATTCAGGTTGGTGACACTTGAAGGGAACAAAAAGTTCTGCTTGGTGGGCAGCAGACTGTACCCCCAGCTAGGGGTTTCAAGCAGTGGAAACATAAACAGCAAGAACACTGAAGCCCAGATAATAAGAAATCAGACAAGTCATATGTCATGTTCCAGAAGATTCCTGAGAAGTTTGGGTCTGATGGTAGAATCCAAGAGAGTGCTTTATCTCTCTGTGTCTCTCACTGGAATTGTGTTAGAACACTGAACAGAGAAAAGGAATTCCTGGGCCCAGGCCGTAGGCCCTCCCTTGCTATGTGACCTTGGGGAAGTCACTCAGTCTTCCTGGGCCTCTTTTTCTTCCCGGTAAAATGAAGCCCAAAGCCTCATTTGCAAATATGTACAGGCTACCTGCTCTGTGCCCGGATCATGATGACTATGACAAACATGGTCTTTACATGGAACCCCATGGAGCTTAGAGTCTATTAGAAGAAATCAATACAAAATTGTTCAAAAGCACATTGATGTTTTAAAATACTATCATGACATGGGCGGTGCCTGTGGCTCAAAGGAGTAGGGCACCAGCCCCACAGGCCGGAGGTGGCAGGTTCAAAAACAGCCCCAGCCAAAAACTGCAAAAAAAGAAAAAAAAAATACTATCATGACAATAACTAACATTTATAGGAACTTATAAAGATTATTTCTTATAATCCCTTAACAACAACTGTATGAAGCAGGTACTATCATTAGTCCCATTTTGTACTTGAGAAAACTGAGGCTTAATGAAGTTAACTAGAATAAGTCTTTTACTGTTAATGCTCTACTGATTTCCTTCTTCAGATGGAATTGGGGATGGTCTTCAGAATTGACTTTTTTGCTCAAGGGTCATTTCAGTCTCCGCATATATGGGAATTTATCCATCAGTTAACATCATCGTGTTTGGAAAGCACTGCTTGCTCTGGAAAATGTGAAAGGTGGCAAAGGAAATGAGTAGCAGGTGGTGGAAATGGAAAGCTTCCATCGGGCCCTCCAGCCCTTCCCCTGCTGGCTGGATGACGGCATGGAATCCAGTCTACTCTCCCTACTCCAGGGCAAGCCCACTCCACCAACCTAGCAAGCGCAAATCAACTCTAAAGAATAATGAACCACAGAAAGAAGGCATGCTGCACTTTCCTCAACCTTTAAACTGATTACAGCCCCGACTGCCTTCTAATTTTGAGGTGAAATGAAACTTCAGTTAAGCATAGGAAGAGAGGCCTGTGCTGAGCAAGCCACACAGTAATAGATCATGTTGCTTCTTTGTAAGGGCCCCTAAGAATGCCAATTTGGTTAGCACCAAGCACTTTCTGTATGTGACTCATTCAAACCTTATTCCTTCAGGTATTCATTCTCTAATTTATTCTATCAACATCTCTTTGGCGCTCACTTTATGCCAGGCACTGTCCTCAGAGGTGAGCCAGTCAGACATGGTCTTTGTTCTCATGTAGCTTATACTCTAGTAGGGAAGACAACTGCCAAGTAAACAAACAACAGATGTACAGTCAAGCATCAGCAGGCCTTGTCTTGTTGCCCAGAGCTGAAGACATGGAGACATAAAGGATTCCAAATTTTCAAGCAAGCATAAAACAAATGGGGATCCCGCATCTCGTTAGGGTCTCCATTCTGGCTGAGCAAAAGAACCTGGAAAACTTAACATTAACTAATTTGTGAACATGAAACTAATTTATGTTAAGTTATATCTAACATTTAAAAAAACAAAAACCTAAGTTGAATAGAAAATATTGGAGGGCATTACATATAATAATTTTTTCCTAAAACTTTTTAGTTATATATGAAAACATCTGTATATTTTTATGAACTAGTTTGTGATGTAAAATTATTTTTTCCTGGGCCACTGTCCAGAAACATTGAGAAGTGCTGGCCTAGAAGAGAATGCTATGCTTTTCTCTCTTCTCTTGGACAGGAGTGGGTGCTTTCCCCTCACCCAAGTCCCAAGGCAAGGGAGGGGAGATCAAAGAGAACAACTTGAAAAGATTAAGGGTATCTTCAGGAATACCCTTACCTGGGTGGACATCTGCTTTAAGAGCAGATCTGCAGATAATTCTGCCTGTTTGAGCAGCTGTGGAGAGACATAGTAAGATAGAGAAAGAGAGAAGGGCAGAAGCCTGTGTGTCTGCCATTGATTTCCTGTGGTTGAAGTGGACATTGGGAGGTAACTTTAACTGTCTTTCTAAAGCCCTTAAGAGGGCTAACTCCTGGGTAAGGAGACTAGAAGGGCAGAAAGCTTGGAGGGAAATGACACAGTGGAATCTAGGGTGGTTGTGGAAAAAGCAGATCTGAGTCAGGTTCTACAACACGGTGTCTTTCCCCTGGGAAGAACTCATGAAACATACTGAGTCGGAGAGCCAAGGTGGCGATGCCTGCCCACAGCTGGGGATGGCCAAGCAGTCTCTGCCACAGAAGCTGAAGCAGCCAAGAGAAAATCACAACAGAAGGTGGAGGGACAGAAGCCCCTACGTCTCCCTCCTTCCCACCTATTGTTTTTTTTCAATCCTCCGACTGTGAATATGTGGTAACTTAAAGCTTAAAAATAAAAAAGAATAAAAGCAAATAGGGACAAAATGGACACCTGTGTATGGCAAATGATAGGTGCTTGTGATTCTTTGTACCTTGCATGTATGTGTGTGTGTGTGTGTTTTAAATTTCTTAAAAATGGATGTGTCAGTCAGAGGTCTCCAGAGAAACAAACCAACAGGAGATTATGTATTTATAATTTATATATAGAGAAAGAAATTTAAGGAATCTTAAATAGACATAAGGCAGAGATTTATTACAGGACATTGGCTCACAAAATTATGGGGACTGAAAAGTCCTCTTGATCTGCCATCTGCAATCTAGAGATGCAGGAAAGCCAGTGGTGTGGTTCTGTGGTTTGAAGGCCTGGGAGTCGGAGCACCAATGGCATATGGACTCTAGGCCAGGGCTGACGACCGGAGAACCAGAAGCAGTGCCAAGGGCAGGAGAAGACCAATGTCCCAGGTCTCATAGGCAGAGTTTAATTCAACCTTCCAGCACCCTTTTGTTCCAGTCAGGCCCTCAACAGACTGCGTGACGCCCACCCACATTGCGGAGAACAAACTGCCTTACTCAGTCCATCAATTCACATGCTAAGCTCCCTGGACACACCTTGACACACAGACCCAGAAATAATGTTTAAGCATCTATCTGGGCATCAGGTGGCCCAGTCAAGTTGACACATAAAATTAACCATCACAAAGGGGAGAAGACAGCATAAAATGCTATTTAAGTTCAGACACACAATCAGCAACTTAAAAGAATAACCATCCATCATATTGACAGATACTGTGTTTCCAAAATAGTGGGTTATTCTCCATGTCTTAACGGCTCGAAAAATAAAACCCTGCAGACACAAGGTAACACTGCATTTGTTCCTAGAGGACAGAAATAACCATGTAAATTATATCACATCACCTCTGTCATTCCAGGCCAGAATCTTAATATGCAGCCACTTCCTTCATTGACAAATTGAGTTCCACGCAGACATAAGGACTTTATAAAACCTCAGATGCTTCCTTCTTGAGCCTGGAATAAGAATCAGACTTTTCCTGAATAAACTAAGGGACTGTGAATCGAGCAACTGACCTTTGTGTTCTTGGATGGCCCAGAACGTTTTGACTCGCTGGCGAATGTGCTTGTCCTCACGTAGTTTCTTCTGCCACTGACGCAATTCTTGAATCTCAGGATTACAGCGAACCTGGAAAATTCCAGTGAATATTCAGTCCATTTTTTAACACACTTCTGTACATTACCTGACTAACCCCGCATACAAAATCCTTTACAAATCAAGTGGATATACTTTTGATGTTCAATGAATCATTGTTCTAAATGAATTATCTTTTTTTTTTTTTTTTGAGACAGAGTCTCATTTTGTCACCCTCGGTAGAGTGCTATGGTGTCATAGCTTACAGCAAACTCAAACTCCTGGGCTCAAGCAATTCTCTTCCCTCAGCTTCCAAAGTAGCTGGGACTATAAGCGGATGCCACAATGCCCGGCTATTTTTAGAGACGGGGTCTTGCTCTGACTCTCTGGTCTCAAACCTATGAGCCCAGACAATCCACCCGCCTAGGCCCCCCAAAGTGCTAGGATTAAAGGCGTGAGCCACTGCACCCAGCCCTAAATGAATTATCTATATATAGAATTATCTATCTATATAAAAGAGTTTGTGGGAAGATCTGCTGTGCTGGTGGTAGGTTGAGAGAATTCTAGGTCTGTGTCATTCAACAGAAATATAATGCAGCCACATGTGTAATTTCAAATTTCCTTGCAGTCTTGTTTTTAAAGGTAAAAATAAGCAGATGAGATTATTTTTAAGCAGATATTTTATTGAAACCAAAATATCAAAACTCTTACTATTTCAATACACAGATTTACTTGTATTTTACTTTAGGTTTTCCATGCTAAGGCTTCAACATGTGATGTGAGTTTGCACTTACAGCACATGTCATTTTCAATTAGTTGGATTTATTTTTTCTTTCTTTTTTAAATTTTGTTTGCAGTTTTTGGCCAGAGCTGGGTTTGGACCCGCCACCTCCAGCCTATGGGGCCAGAGACCTACTCTTTTGAGCCACAGGTGCCACCCTTTCTTTTTTTATTGTTTGGGATTCATTGAAGGTACAAAGAATTAGGTTATACTGATTGTATTTGTTAGGTAAAGTCCCTCTTATAATTGTGTCCCACCCCCAAGATCTGTGCCATACACTGTGACCCCCATCTCCTTCCCTCCTCCCCTCCCCTTTTTCCCCCATTCCCCTGCCTCCACATTGTATTGGCTCATCTGCTGCTTTCATATTAGAACAGAGTACTAATATGGATTCTTGCTTCTCCATTCTTGTGATACTTTACTAAGAAGAATGTGTTCCACTTCCAGCCAGGTTTATACAAAAGATGTCTCCATTGCTTTTAGTGGCTGAATAGTATTCCATGGTATACCTGTACCACGGCTTGTAATCCATTCCTGGGTTGGTGGGCATTTAGGTTGTTTCCACATTTTGGCAATTGTAAATTGAGCCGCAATTGACCTCAAAATTGAGTCTAGTGCAAGTGTCCTTATGATAAAAGTACTTTTTTCTTCTGGGCAGATGCCTAGTAATGAGATTGCAGGATCAAATGGGAGGTCTAATTTGAGCTCTTTGAGGGCTCTCCATACTTCCTTCCAAAACGGTTGTATTGGTTTGCAGTCCCACCAGCAGCATAAAAGCGTTCCCTTCTCTCCACATCTACACCAGCATCTGCAGCTTTGAGTCTTTGTGATGTGGGCCATTCTTACTGGGGTTAGGTGATATCTCTGGGTAGTTTTTACTTGCATTTCTCTGATGATTAGGGAAGATGAGCATTTTTTCATATGTATTAGTTGCATTTCAAGTTATTAGTTGCAGCCACAGATACTTTATAGAACAGCACATTTCTTGATTAATCACAGCTAATGCATTAACCACAGCCCCATTTAACACCAGTTGACTGAGGGTCTAATTTACACTAGACATTGAAAATAAAGAGATGGGCAGCACCTGTGGCTCAGTGAGTAGGGCACCAGCCCCATATACCGACAGTGGGGGTTCAAACCTGGCCTCTGGCCAAACTGCAAAAAAAAAAAAAAGAAAATAGGCGTTGTGGTGGGTGCCTGTGGTCCTAGCTACTCCAGAGGCTGAGGCAAGATAAACGCCTAAGCCCAGGAGTTGGAGGTTGCTATGAGTTGTGACGCCACGGCACTCTACCAAGGGCGATAAAGTGAGACTCTGTCTCTACCAAAAAAAAAAAAAAGAAGGGACGGCGCCTGTGGCTCAGTGAGTAGGGCATCAGACCCACATACTGAGGGTGGCAGGTTCAAACCCAGCACAGCCAAATTGCAACAAGAAAATAGCTGGGTGTTGTGGTGGGCGCTTGTAGTTACTTGGGAGGCTGAGGCAAGAGAATCGCCTAAGCCCAGGAGTTGGAGGTTGCTGTGAGCTGTGTGGCACCACGGCACTCTACCAAGGGCGATAAAGTGAGACTCTGTCTCTACAAAAAAAGAAAATAAAGAGATGATTAATTGTAATAATAATTATTTTAATTTTATTACTACTATAGCTCATATTTATTGAGCACTTATTTCCCAGGCATTGTTTCAGTGCTTTACAAATTTTAGTGATCAAAACAACCCAAGAGGGCAGGAATGATTATCACCATTTTACAGATGAGAGAACTAAGTTTTTGAGGCTCCACAAGTCATACACCTAGGAAATGATGGAGCTGGGGTTCGAACTTAGGTAGATTGCTTCTGGATGCTCTTAAGAAACTTAGAGTCTAAGGTCGGGTACGGTGACACACACCTGTAATCCTAGCACTCTGGGAGGTCAAGGTAGGTGGATTGTTTGAGCTCAGGAGTTGGAGACCAGCCCAAGCAAGAATGAGACTCCATTTCTAAAAAAAAAAAAAAAAAAAATCGCTGGATGTTATAGCAGGTGCCTGTAGTCCCAACTACTTGGGAGGCTGAGGAAAGAGGATTACTTGATACCAAGAGTTTGATGTTGCTGTTGCTGTGAGCTATGATGCCATAGCACTCTACTGAGGGTGACAAAGTGAGATTCTGTCTTCTAGTAGGAGACACAGGAATAGAATCAAGAAGGTGTGTAAGAGCAAGGAAACTGGTGAGTCCAAGGGAACACAGAGAGGGAATTTAACCCAGTTTGAAAGAGTGAGGGAATACTTCATGGAGGAGAAGCCCCCGGGCCAAGCTTGGAAGGATGAACTAGAGTTAGCCATGAGGACAAGAAGGTGGAGGGTAATAGTGTCTCAGAGAGAGATACCAGCCTGTGCAAAAGGTGCAAGGATGTGAGATAGTCCTGGGAGATGCAGACTCTCCAAGGTGCAAAAGCTGTAGAAGGCACAGAAAAAATCACAGCCTCTCTCACCCTTCCTCTTCTTGAGTCATCTGTCTACCTCTCCACTTGCCAGGGGAGTCAGTTTCACAGACTGGAAGCGAGCGACTTTATATATGTCAAGTTCATTTTAAAAGATAAATGAAAAATAACAAAAGAATGCTGTGAGACAGCCTGAGAAATAGAAGACCACATTTTCCAAAGAGGTTTCCATAATAATGGTTTGCTCTTTTAGCTCTCAGATAAACTATTAAATATAAACACTCTGGGGTTTGTTTATTTATTTATTTACTTTTTGAGATAGAGTCTTACTCTGTCAGCTTAGCTACAGAGCAGCAACGTCATCATTGTTCACAGCAACCTCAAACTCCTAGGCTCAAGCGATCTTCCCACCTCAGCTTCTTGGGTAGCTAGGACTACAAGCATGTGCCACTATATCTGGTTAATTTTTCTTTCTTTTTTTATTTTTTTTTTTTTAGAGATAGGGTCTTGCTATGTTGCCCAGTTTAGACACAAACTCCTGGGCTCAAGCAATCCTCCTATCCCAGTCCTCTGAGTAGCTGAGATTATAGCCATATAGTGAGTATCTCATTGTGGTTTTTATTTGCATTTCTGAAAGACTAAGGACATTGAGCATCTTCGTGTGCTTTTTGAATATATGTATATAATCTTTGGAGAATGTGTATGAAGTCTTTTGCCCCTTTTAAAATTGGATTGTTTGTTAATTATGTTACTGAGTTGTAAGAGTTTTCAAAATACATATATTCTGGGCATTACACCCTTATCGGATATAGAATTTGTAGTATTTTCTCTAATTATGTACATTATCTTTTAAGTCTATTGATAGTGTTTTTTTATTTTTATTTATTTTATTTTTTTTGATACAGAGTCTCACTTTGTCACACTTGGTAGAGTGCAATGGAATCACAGCTCACAGCAACCTCAAACTCTTGGGCTCAAGTGATTCTCATGCCTCACCCTCCCAAGTAGGTCGGGCTAAAGGTGCCCCCCACAACACCTGGCTATTTTTAGAGATGAGGTCTCACTCTGGCAGAGGCTGGTCTCCAATTCCTAAGCTCAGGTGACCCACCCACCTCGGCCTCCCAGAGTGCTAGGATTACAGGCGTGAGCCTGTTTTATTCTTTCTTTTCTTTCTTTCTTTTTTTTTTATTTATTAAACCATAGCTGCATTCATTAGTACAATCAAGGGGTACAATGTGCTGGTTTCATATACAATCGGAAATGTTTTCATCAAACTATTTAGCATACCCTTCATGACTTTTTCTTAGTTATTGTATGAAGACATTTGTATTCTGCATTTAGTTAAGTTTCGCCTGTACCCTTCTAAGATGCACCATAGTTGTGGCCCCACCAATTACCCTCCCTCCACCCCAACATCTACCCTCCCCTCTCTTCCCATATTCTTATGCTATAGTTGGGTTATAGCCTTCATATGAAACCTTTAAATTAGCTTCATAGTAGGGCTGAGTACATTGGATACTTTTTCTTCCATTCTTGAGATACTTTGCTAAGAAGAATATATTCCACCTCCATCCATGTAAACATGA
>CAUYON010061374.1:0-27962 GCA_963573935.1 Arctocebus calabarensis
ATGGGCACACCAATAATGAAATAGCCAAAACATAAATCAAAAGGTCATTCACTGCATTTAGTAGGTTTCTCCTGACCCTTCAAAGAGAACACAAATGTTTTCACACAGTAAATGAGAAAATCTCATGAAGGTTATGTCGAATAGGCGGATGAAAATATTTCAGATTGTATATGAAGCCCACACACTGTACCCCATGATTGAACTAATGTGCACAGCTATGATTCAATAAAAAAAAAATGGTTGCTTTGCTTCTCTGACACCCCACCCAACTCTATCCTCCAAAAACATACATCTTGTGTTATTAATTCCACCTTTTTATTGATTAAAAGCAATGCAGCTTAAAAGACAAACACAGTTTTTGACACCTTTTGAATTTTTAGTTCTGGTCCTAAGTAATAGAAATATATTTGGAGGAATCTTTTTGTGCCTCCAATACCTACTAATATCTTGTCACTAAGTGTCAATAAATGTTTGTCTGTGCACACCACCAGCTTCCCAGGCTGACTCCAATACCTGAAACAAGGCCAAGGACATACAACAGGAGTAAAAAGTTCTGACGTATAAAGGCATTTATTTGCCCTATAACCTACTGACCCTGGTGAGTTTTCATGGGGTGGGAAAGCATGCACCACACATTTGCCTAAATGGAATCTATCAATCCAGCTCAAATGTTAGCCAGCTCCTAATTGCCTTATGCACTAGAGGTGGAAATGCCAGAAGAATCAAGAGGCCTTCCTTTTTGGAATGAACCATGGCCACCTGTGCTTTGGGGAAGAGGTGGCTCTTACCAGCCTCTGGTGCTATGATGCACAACAATGGCGGTGATGAATGGGTGCTCCAGCCCAGCGGGCGGTCTCTCCTCACCCTCTCTTCCAGCCTCTTCCCACCTCACATCCTTACATTTGAGGTTGACCTTGCTTAGATGCTCTTCCTCAAATCTTCATTCCTCAGGCCTCTTCGATTTAAATATCTCATCAAATGCCACTCTCTATGCCCATCAATTCAAACTTTTCAGGTAATTTCGTTTTTAGAGGGATGTATTTCTTTAGTTCCTAACTCCAAATCTATTATTGACTAGCCGTGTAAACTTAGGCAACTTATGAAGACTTTCTGTACATTTACAATGTGGATGTGGATGGATGTATTCATGTTTACTCTTTATTATTCCAAAAAGTATTTAAGGCAACCAAATCTGTCTCTGTTATTTGGATGTCTTCCATTTGTAGTAACTTGATATTTCTCTTTTACTTCTCAATTATCTTACTTACATTCAAGGACTAACCTATCTCCCATGGGTTTTCTTTTTCCTTCATATTTTATTATAGGCCACAATTTGTATTTGTTACTCTTCTTCAAAGGCTGATATTGAGAATTTATAAATTAGCAAAGACTGTGTCTCAGTGGGCTTAATTGTTAATAATTGAGGGTTTAAGACCAATGTTTAGACAATCTGGGCAAATAATTCCAACTGAAAAATAAAGGGTAGTGTGAAATTTGGCCTATATTTTCCAGTCTAGGTGGGTTTTGTTATTTTATTGTCTCATGATTGCTCAGCATTTTGTTTTATTTCATCTGTGTGATTACCTGAGAATTTGTAAGAACTGGGGACATTCAATCAACTTTATTTGAAAATATGGTGTGTAACTGTTAATGAGAACAAATAAGTTCTAAATTGTTTTTCAGTGGGAAAGGATTTGTTGGTTATTGGTTGGTGACATTTGGGGATGTCTTTGTTGATGACGCCAAAGACATATTGTCAGCTGAGACCTGATAAGTGAACTAAAGACATTTTAAAAACTGTAAGTTCTTCTCTATGAGTCATGACAGTCCAAACAGGCTGCTAAAAATTTTGACTATTGTTTCATGATGTGAATGTTAAAATTAATTTTTATTGTTTGTTTTGTGTTGCTGATTTTTGATGAAGTTATTTAGCACCTTTTGAAACCAGATGGAAAGGATGAGATGTACAACACACACCCTGTATCTAAGTAGTGTGGTCGGCTCCTAAGAAAGGAATTAGCTAATAATTAAATATCTGCAATGTGAAAAAAGAAATCAGCTGATTAAATTTGTAATATAATAAGGGGGGACTCCAGCAATAGGTTACTTGATTTAACATGCTTGAGATGTTTGCTCCGGAAGAAAAAGTTTAGTGAGAAATGAGACAAAAGGGGCTTAAGACAGAAACAGGTACTCAATAGAGGAGAAGGAGAGAATTGACGCACAGGTAAGTAAAAAGAACACCCTGTCTTTAAATTTTGAAAGTATGTATTTGCCATGGATTATACACCCTTCTCTGAATTAAACAGCCTAACTAATAATGTAGAATTGCAAGATCCACAAACAAACAAACAAACAAAAAACCCTGAACAAACACAGCCAATGTATTTCTGGATAATGGAAGAAATGTAGACTTTACTAGAAGACTTGGTTTTTTTTTTGAGAAATGCACTCCTATTGTGAGTTTCAAACTCTCAGCTTAAAATGAGGTAGGTTATTATGTCCCTTGTTAAAGAAATTAGTGGAAGCAGGAGCATTTTTATTGCCTGGGTTTTAGAATCACCTTGAACGATGCAATTTTAACCTGATGGTGACCACTGCCTGTGTGGTCAGCTGTGCTGATCTCTTTTGTGTGAGTAGATACGTTTCACCTTTACTTTTGCTCCATCTCTGAAATCCCACTTACTGGAATGATTCTGAGAGGGGGTGACCTATGAACACAGACTCCCTTTAAGACTATGCATTCCATTGCATGTCATCAGCCTCCATCTAGGGCGGACATTCTCGTCCTGGGCTGTCCATTAACATTACCAGGGGAGGTTTTAAAATACGTCCATACCTGAGTCCTAACCACAGAAATCTCGATTGAAGTGCTTGGTGGTGGAATCCAGGCACTGGCATTTTTTTTCTTCATGCCTCACAAAAGGTTTGTTTTGTGTAGCTACCTTTTATTTTCTTTCCATTGTGACAATTTTTGAGCATCTTAAAAGAACCAGGTAGCCCCAGTCATACTCAAGTTCAGGCATGGAACTTATGCAACAGAGAGATCACCTACAACCTCAAGTACTTTCCATCACAGTCTTTCACTCAGCACGCCAAGGAGCGGAGCCTGAAGAGCATTTCCTTTTAACAGGCTTGGCTTTTCAGTGTTGGCAAGGTGCCCCGGGAGAACTGGCTTTCAGGCATGCACGCAATGGAATGCAATATGGACCTTGACATTAATCAGACTGCGTCTTTTCCTCTTCTCTGCAAAAGCACAAGCACAGCCATAAGGTGAAAAGATGGGGCTGTTTCATCCTGGCTAGATTCCTCTCTCTCTGTTGTTGGGGGACATGGAGCCCTGAACTTCCAGCATTTATTATAATATTTAACAACAAGTAAAGAGCCCTGGTCAAATTTCTGGAGGGAAAAGCAGTAGGAGGTTGGAAGTTGTCATTTCATTCTTTTTTAGGAAATGAAGCTTTGGAATTTGGTTCTCTAGCTATGTTATATCTACTGAGCGTTATACCAGGAAGTAGGAAGCTAGTGATAGCCTCTTGCTGAAATAAAGTTCAGTGGGGGTTGTTTTGTTTTGTTTTGTTTTTCCTCTCTCTTCCTTTTTCTGGTTTCCCTCCCTGAAACTCGGGTTCATGACAGCTTGTTGTTGGGCAGGGCATTAGCCTTTTGTAATTTATTGCTTTTAGATTAAATCTGGGGAAACTCAATATTGCAGTTGAATGATTAGAGCAATACCCCTTGGAGTAATAAATTTTCTTTGGTGCTGTGCATCTCCAGATCATGTTTCCCTTCTAATTACATTTACATAAATGATATTCTGTAAAATTAAATTAACATTCAAACGGTTACACTGGCAGGGAGAGACAAAAATTAGTTACCAAGTTGCATCTCTTAAAAAAAAAATCTAGTTCTTTTCATAATATGAATCACTACCCTCTCTCAAGTGTCAGTAATCAACAAAACCTCGGTTCCAGAACGGCATAGGGATGTCTGTCACCGGCTAATGGAGATGTTTTGTTTCTTTCTTGGAGATTTAGACCGTAAAGCCTCATTAGACAGTGACTATAGTGACTTTTCAAACTTGGCGACTAATGAATTGCTAATTTTTCTTCCAGTTTCTCTCCTTGAAATTCTGCGGTGATCAAGGGGAATGTGAAAACTGAATATGTGCACAGCGCCAGGTGGTCGGTGCCTTCCTCGCCACCGCCCACGCTCTTTTTCAAGCTTTACTTTTTCAGTCTAGGCATTAACCGAAAGCTTGTCATGGGTGACATCACGATTTCTGTACCCTTCTGTGAGCTCTTACACCACTCCAGTACGTTTCCATTTTAGAGAGTTTGGCTTTCTTTAGAATTTGCACTATTTGGATGGTTTGAATCAGAATAATCAGAAAATCTACAGCTTCCTTGTCTTAGAAAGGGGTTAGGTTACCACCACCATGTTTATGTGTCCATTGGTCCAACTTTGAAACCATTTCCATTATATCCGTCAACAAAATCAATCCATTCCCATGATGATCTGGTGCACAGTGTGATTTCATTTATGTTAAAAATATATATCTATCTTTAAGAAAGATGTTCATCAAAACATTAGCAATATTGCCCCTGAGCTGAGTACTTTTTTCTTGTTTATTCTTGTTCACTTTGTTTATGAATTGCTTATGGCCAAATGTCATTTTATTTTAAAAAACAGAGCAATGAGTCAATCATTGCAAAGGAAGCATCTCTTGAGGTCTCCGAGGTTCAGGTGAAGAGCTGTTCAAGGGAAGAGCCAGCTGCCTCTGTCTCCACCGCTGTCTTCTGATTAAGTACCAGAAGCCATGGTTCTTCATTGCCTGCGTTTGGCAATACTTTGGACACAATCGTGCCCATAGGTCATAATTACACTTATTGAAATGCTGGTGGAAACGTGGCCCTCGAGATTCTGCTCTCAAAATGACCTTTGTGTCACTGTGCATATGACGGAAAAGAAGGAGAAAAGAAGAAACACGACCCCTCTTCTAAACAAGCCTATCATTTGCAGACCCTCGGCGACACACGTTTATGACAGGACTCCACGCACTTCACCTGACTTCCCATCTTCTCCTCTTCCTTGCTCTGGCTCACTCTCCGATTATCTGTTTAATGTGTTTATAGAGAGCACAGACCATGTGCCGAGTACTGTGATTGTCACTAGGGGTAAAACAGGAAGCAAATACAGATGGAGATTTTGCTTTGGTTTCTGTAGAGATCGCAGTCTACGTGGAAACACAGATGTTAATTACATAATCATAGTGACAAATATTTAATTTCAAGCTGAGAAGAGACGCAGTCCTAAGGAGACTATGACGCAGGTGAGGGGTGAAGATTTGATGAGGGAGGCGAGACTTGAGTTGAAATGAGATGTCCGGGATGAGTGCAGGTGAACCAGGAGTCATGGAGGGGCGTCCCAGAGGGAGTCGGTGACTGTGCCAGCCCTCGGCGAGACCACGAACCGATGTCCTGCGCCAAGAGGGGGTGTGGGTGGTGTGGCGTTACCAAGGGAAGACCACGAAGCTGGGCTAAAGGAAGCGTGGGAGAGAGAAGGGTGATGAGTCTGGGAGGCAGGTTCCATGAGACAGGGCAAGACTTGAGGCCATGCTGATAGTTTGGGTCTTACTGTCAGAGCAATGTGAGACCTCAGACGGGTCATAGTCATATTTCCTTTTTGAGGGATCACTCAGAGAGCAGTGTGGGAAATGGCTGGAATCACTGGCTGTGGGGAAACCAGGCTGGGGAAAACAGAGCCGTTCAGTCATCCTGGATCAGAGATGACAATAGAGCTGGGGGAGAGAACAGTGAATAAAGTGAAAAGATAATTCAGAGGTAAATTTTCACCATTTTGTGATAGCTTGGCTGCGGGGAGGGTGGGGCAGGGGGGAGGCTGTGACACTGCCTCCTGGGAGTCCCACTCTGCAAGCAGATGAGTAACTGACGATGGAACAATTAGAAGACACGAGAGAGCAGACCTTCCACATGTGACGTTGTCAGAAGACTCCACACACTACGGAGCCTGCCTGTGACAATGACTTTCTGGATTTTGTCCTTACCACTTCAGCTCTTTCTTCCAGTGAATTTTGAGCAATGCTATGAAGCCATTAAAGAGGAAGCTGAACTGGATGGCGCCTGTGGCTCAGTGAGTAGGGCACCGGCCCCATATACTAAAGGTGGCAGGTTCAAACCCAGCCCCAGCCAAACTGCAACAACAACAACAAAAATAGCTGGGCATTGTGGCAGGCACCTGTAGTCCCAGCTACTCGGGAGGCTGAGGCAAGAAAATCACCTTAGCCCAGGAGTTGAGGATTGCTGTGAGCTGTGATGTCACAGCACTCTACTGAGGGCGATAAAGTGAGACTCTGTCTCTGAAAAAAAAAAAAAAAGACTACGCTGAACTTGAAACTAGAAGCTTATTTCTTCCATCTGCTCTTTTTATCTGGGAAAAGAGGGAGGGGATTTTCTTCCTTCTAATTGATTCATTTGTTATTTCCGTTTGTATCAAGAGCTGATTTATAGTATATTCAAACACATGCACTAATGAACCGTGTCATGGTGACGTTCTACTACTGTGCAAATGCCTGTGGTTCATTTTATACCTCTCAGGGAGCACTTGTATTATGCTGTAAATCACAGTGATTTCCATACTTGCCACACCTCCCCTGGGAGAACACAAGCTCCTCGAGGACAGGGCTGTTGTTTGATGTAGTTTTGCAACTTGCGTGGAACCTTACAGGGCCTCCCACGTAAATGAAGAGCACGGGCAACCTGTCTTGTTATTCTGTCTGGAATGAGCTGGGGCTGCATGTTGTAGTTATACAGGTGTGAGGTGGTGAGAAACTGAGGCAGGAAATAACGGAATGACAAAAGAGTACACTCAGTCAATGTCTAATACATGTTTGTTGACTGAATTTTAGGAAGGATTGACAGGTAAAGAGGGCAAAGGTCAAAGCAAAAAATGAGGAATAAATTGATAATGAATGAAAAGAATTGCCACCATCTTTCCTGCTCTGTCCCCCGCATGTGCTGCTTCCTCTGCCTACAGCTCAGTCCTGGCCTCCCTTCTTTCTGCCAGATTCAGCTCGGGCACCGCCCGCCCTCCCACGTCGCCTTCCCTGTCAACCAGAGTTCAGGAATCCTCCTCTCGGAGCTAGTCACTATGCAGATGAGCGGCTCTGCATTCTCCTGCTTCAGGCACACCTCTGTGTTCCCTCATGGGACTGGGCAGGGGCAGCTCACAGGACGTGTGAGTCAAAGACAGAGGGGGGAGGAGAAGGGCCCCACACCCACAACTGAGCCTAGTTTTAGGGGCACTTATAACACTATCCTATCTCGAAAAATATGTAAACGTGACTTCTTATCTGCTTGCAACTCCTTTTTAAAGGAAAAATAACTTTTACAAATTTCAGAATTACTTTATTGCGGAATTAAAGTCCAGATTAAATGCAACTACAGCTGGGATATGCAACAGAAAACAAGAAAGCTGTCCTTTTATACTTCAAATCTCTACAGCTTTGTGCAAATCGCATAAGCACTGTTTCAGTGCTGTCTTCTGAAATGGGCACGGGGAGCTATCACATGAGGTGACGGATTTGAAAGTGACTGGGACTGTATAGACCTAACAGAGGGTCACACCAGGATACGCGGCTCCTGCTGACTGGGGGTCCTTCGTAGTGGCCGTCGACCTGTCATTCATCCCAGATGATTACTGAGCCCGTGGTGTGTGCCGGGTGTAGAGCTGGGTGCTTTGGAAAAGAGGGCACATTTTAAAAGATGTGCTTAAAGTCTTCTCAAACCGTTTGCAATGTGGATCAGGAGAAAAGAGTAAAGCAAATCAACCAAGAACAAAAGATGCACAAAGGCAAGATCACGGGCAATCAGAGCAATTGCGCCATCGTAGTCCTCAGAAGGAAGAGGGTGGGGGAGTGTGCACTTTTATTTTTATTTTATTTTATTTATTTATTTATTTAGAGATAGAGCCTCAAGCTGTCACCCTAAATAGAGTGCTGTGGCATCACAGCTCACAGCAACCTCCAATTCCTGGGCTCAAGCGAGTCTCTTGCCTCTACCTCCCAAGGAGCTGGGACTACAGGCGCCCGCCACAACGCCTGGCCATTTTTTGGTTGCAGCCATCATTGTTGTTTGGCAGGCCCAGGCTGGATTTGAACCCACCAGCTCAGGTGTACGTGGCTGGCGCCTTAGCCCGTTGAGCCACAGGCGTCAGAGTCTCACTTTATCACCCTTGGTAGAGTGCCGTGGTGTCACAGGTCACAGCAACCTCCAACTCCCGGGCTTAGGCAATTCTCTTGCCTCAGCCTCCCAAGTAGCTGGGACTACAGGCGCCAGCCACAACGCCTGGCTATTTTTTTGTTGCATTTTGGGTGGGGCCGGGTTTGAATTCACCACCCTAGGTATATGGGGCTGGTGCCCTACTCACGGAGCCACAGGCACCACCCTACTTTTAAGTCTTAAATGTCATTTCTTCAGTTGCCAATTTTGAATGCTTACTAATTGCGCTTATCATTTGAACTTATTTTGTTTACTCATTTACCTTTTACCTTATTACTATTTATTTGTTTATTCACTTATTAGCAGTGACCTTGCCAGTTGCTATTTTTACCTTGCCTTCATGGTATTTTTAACAGTCTGGTTTACAGAAGACATAAAGTATTTATTAAATTAACACTCATATTAACTATATATGTGCTTTGCTTTTATGTGCTTTATCACTATAAAATACTCCAGTGTCTTGAAATTAAAGAATGATAGATTATTCTGCATTCTAACACATGAAAATGGAATGGAAATCTGTTGAAGTCCAGATGTCAGAAGTAAAGAGAACCAACAGCATCTTCTGATCTGAGTTACACAAATGCTTAGTTGAGTCCTAAGGGTTTTGATGCAGTAGGTAGGAAGGTTTCCTGCTTCAGTGCCACACCGCCCCTCATATCAGTGTTTCACAGAGATGTTCTGCACAAGATTTTGTTTGAAGAAAGGATTCCATTTCCATTTCATTTTCCATTAAAAATGTGGGGGCTGGAGTACAGTGGCGAAATCTATCTGTTGTAGTAAATTTGGAGCTAAAGGTAGATGACATGACTTTAAGTTATATATATTTTTCCCTTTAAAAGTCAAAGTGCTAAATTATTAATTTTTTTATAGTGTAACAACAATACAATTATTTCTGGCTCAATTTTAAAGATTTTAGCAATTTATTCTTTTTAGAATTTTAGAAATACATGAAACAATAAGGCATTTGGATTCAGAAAATCTTTGATCTTTAGATCTTATATTGGAAGATTTTAGAATCTTTGGATTCAAAGGTTTCTCCTTCCACTGTGTCAATCCCTATATTTATATTTGATTTGATTTCTTTCTTTATGGAGAAAACATCTAAACATATGTTTAGTCTTTCCCTCCAGTCCAGGTTACACGTCATCTTGAGTAGATTTGAAACCAGATTAACTGTAATAGGATTCCAGGATGTGGGCAGATGTCTACTTGTCATGGACGATTTCTCTTGCAATCAGCTCCTTCATTATTTCATTGGTACCACCATAGATTGGCTGAACTCGGGCATCCACATAAGCTCTGGATAAATCAGAAAATGGTTGAATAAATACATAAAATATTAGAAATAGTAAGTTTTGTCTCATTAGGTAACTATTAATTAAAGCATTCATTTAATAAAATCCAAACAATAAAAGTCCTTCAGAAATCACTCATTTTTCCAATATCTACCAACCTATGGCATTTACCTAGGTTGGTAAAATTGTAAAAAATCTATTAAATATTGATTGTATATATATATCTTTGTTTTAGTTTGCTTGAAGAGATTACAAAGTCAATCTGACATTTGTAAGTATGTTTCATTTAATTTGATTTTGTAAAATTTGGCATATATAATAGCATTTTTAAAAATTCTGTTTTAGATTTAGAGATGCATGGAATGTCCAAGGTTCTTATTATCTTTAATGTTTTCTAAAAATGTAGAAATCCACTGGTTTTAGAGAAAACAAAAATGAAAAGAATTTACTTATTTTCCAGTATTAAATTCCACCACCTCTGCCACACTAAGAGTATAAATTGGTGCTTTAGAAAATGTTACTTCCAAGAAACTTAACAAATACTTTTTGAAAATAGTTATTAGTCACTCCAGTATGGAGTTAAAATACTAAGGGGCTAAATCCACTGCCACAAAGAAACTCCACAGAAATTACCAGGGATTTAGGTTTAAATAACTATAATAGTAAAACATGCCACTGTACAGTTGTTTTCATCTTTTCTTACCTCATCCTTTCAGCTCTGAGATCAGAGGAATAAGTGTTATTGTTTTGAAGGTAAAGGAACTGAGGTTCAGAGAAGTTAATACATTTTCTAATTAATGGCCACTAACAGATAATTGGCAGACTAGAATAAAGATGAAGTATTCTGCTTCTCTGGAAGTATCTTTTTTATTATATCACAGCACTTTCATTGGCCCAGGCATTTAGGGCCAGCTATTGAGCTTTGGACTTCCTTTCATAGCAGACAAAATTCAAAAGCTTTTTTCCCCAAATATAAAATCTGTGTTTTAAAAAATTTAATATTCAGGACAAATTAAATGTGCCAGATCTCCAGGAACATGACCAATTTTGGACTTATTCTTTACCATATTCATCAGAGTTCCTTGCAAACAAGTAGGAACTCAGGAAATATGTACAGATTTGATTTACTGTATTGGGAAGGATATTTATTTCAGACTCTCAGTACATTCTGATTAAAGTTTTAAAAGCTAGTGACATTTATATTTTCAAACATTTTTTTTCTAAACAGATTCTGTTGTTCCCCACTTGCATTTTGAGGATCTACCTACCATTTCAACAAACTTCAGTAATCACAATGCTTTTAGACAATTTTGGACTGGGTTGGGCATTTTTTTTTTTCACATTTAAGAATTTCCAGTGGAGTAGGTAATGTCAGGTATCAGTAGACCTTTTATAAGTTACTAATTAAATTTAGTCATCAACTAAAATTAACAGAGAAAGGCAGAAGCAGAAATATTTAACCACACTGCAATGAAGCTCTACATCTCAGACTGCCCTTTGTAGCATGGGAGAGAAATCTGCAAATGGCAAAGCTTAAGCCTCACTTGCCACAGGTCCAACCCCAAGTAAGACTGAATGAAATAAACCCACATGCTGAAGACCAGTTATTAAAAAAAGGACAAAAACAAAACAAAGAAAAGTGCCTCTTTTGTTTGTGAAAGCAAGTCACAGAAATATAAACAAATCATGTAGCTTAATCTAGGACATACAAGAAACACAATGAGAATGATTTTTGCTATCAAATTGAAGTCTGTGCATTACTCCACCTGTTGCCTAATGTGTCTAATTTGCTTTTTTGGTATTTGGAGATATTAAGATTACATGGGGAGAGAAATGGCAATCTAAAGATTCATATAATCTTAGACCTTAAGAATCTGGCCAACAAAAGTAATTCTTATTTCTTAAAGGAAACATAAGTCTCTCAAACAGAAACCAGGATTTCAAATAAGCCACCAAGCTACATACAATCTTTGCTTGCTACTGACTTTAAGGAATTAACTCCAAAGGAACAGAGACCAAGTGTTACTCCAGACTCTAATCTTAAGACATCTAGAGGGTTGCCTCCTCCTCACCTAATACGTCTTAGAACCTAAACCATACAAACACTGAGCCACTACATAGCTTTTGTTCTTAATGTAATTTTAATAAAAGGTTTATTCCCTTCATTAAGGACTATAAGCCTATCAAATGTTTCCATTCATGCTTGCCAAAATGATAAATTTGAAAGACTGCCGGTTTGAATATGGGTTTAGCAATTCTATACACATATTAAGATAAAAATTAGAAAAAGTTTTTAGAAGCCCATAATATTCCTATTTTTCAGATTCAGAACTAAATTGAACTTTTCTATATGAATCAAAAATTTCCTTGGGAAAATTTTATATACTGAAAATATTGCTTCTTAAATAAGAGGAAACACGTCCAGGGTAATAAAGAAAAATGCCATGTGGAAGTTACTGAGGCAACAGACTATGGGAAGAAGAAAATAAGAAATATGGAAGAACAAACACTGCTATTTACAAATTGGCACTGATTCAAACTGACAGCAATATTTATGTGCAGTACAATAAAAAGAGGTGTACTTATTTTAAGTAAATAAAAAAATCTATTTGACTGCGTATAGAAGGAACACACCTCATGAAGATAAATGATCATTCTGAATGGGGAAAAACTGAAACCCTTTCTTCTAAGAACTGGAATAAGGCAAGGATGCTCACTTTCATGACTGTTATTCAACGTAATACAAGAAGTGTTCTAGCCAGACCAATCAGAAAAGAAAAAGAATAAAGGACATTCAAATTGGAAAGGAAGACATCGAATTATCCTTTTGTGCAGACATATGATGATCTGACTCTTAGAGAAACCTAAAGACTACACTAAAAAACTATTAGAACCGACAAATCAAATTCAGTAAAGTTGCAGTCTACGAAATAAACATAAAAATCAGTAGCATCTCTATATGCCGACAGTAAACAATCTGGAAAAAAGCCCAAGAAAGTAAATGGGATCCCATTTATAATAGCTACAAGTAAACAAAAGTACCTAGGAAGAAACTTAACCAAGGAAGTGAAAGATCTCTATAATGAAAACTGTAAAACATTGATAAATGAAGTTGAAAGAAGACACACAAAAAATGGAAAGACATTCTATGCACATGGATTGGAAGAAGCAAGATTGTTAAAATGCCCATCTACCCAAGCAATCTACAGATTCAGTGTAATCCCCATCAAAATACCAATGAAACATGGATGGAGCTGGAACATAGTCTTCTTAGCAAAGTATCCCAAAAATGGAAGAAAAAGTATCCAATGTACTCAGCCCTACTATGAAGCTAATTTATAGGTTTCATATGAAGGATATAACCCAACTATAGCACAAGAATATGGGGAAAGGGGCAGGGGAGGGGAAGGGAGGGGAGAGCTTGGGGTGGAGGGAAGGTAATTGGTGGGGCCACACCTATGGTGCATCTTAGAAGGGTACAGGCGAAACTTACTAAATGCAGAATACAAATGTCTTCATACAATAAAAAATAAAATGCCCTGAAGGCTATGTTAAACAGATTGATGACAACATTTCAGATTGTATATGAAACCAGCACATTTTACCCCTTGATTGCACTAATGTACACAGCTATGATTTAATAATAAAAGGAAAAGAAAAAGAAAAAAACCCCACAAAATACCCATGAAATTGTTCACAGAAGTAGAAAAAAAGTCCTAAAATTTGTATAGAGCCATCCTGAGCAAAAAGAACAAAACTAGAGGAATCACATGAGCTAACTTTAAATAATACAACAAGGCTGTAGTGATCAAAACAGCATAGTACTGGTACAAAAGCAGATTAATGGACCACAATAGAGAACGCAGAAAAACATCCACACATCTATAGTGAACTCATTGTCAACAAAGCTACTAAGAACATAGTGGGTAAAGGATAGTCTTGTCAATAAATGGTGCTGGGAAAACTGAATAACTATTTGCAGAAGAATGAAACTAGACCCCTACCTATCTCTCATGATATACAAAAATCAAATCAAAATGGACTAAAGACTCAAATCTAAGACCTGAAACTATGAAACCACTTCCTAAAAGAAAACATGTGGGGGAACCTGCAGCTTCAAGGCTACATGTGGCCCTCTAGATCCCCAAGTGCAGACCCTCGACTAAATCCAAACTTTACAGAAAAAAAGGCTTTGATGGATTTGTCCTGTAAAGTTTTGATACAGTTCAAAGGCCACACTCAAGGATCCAGAAAGCCACACGGACAATGATTTCTTGAGTCATACCTCAAAAGCACAGGAAATTGGAATGAAAATGGACAAATGAGAAGCTAAAAAGCTTGTGTATAGCAAAGGAAATAATTAACACAGTAAAGAGACAACCCACAGAATGGGAGAGAATATTTGCAAACTACATATCTGACAACGGATTGATAACCAGAATATATAAAGAGCTCCGACAACCTATTAGGCAAAAATCAAATAATCTGATTTAAAAAATGGGCAAAAGATATGAATAGACATTTCTCAAAAGAAGACATAGAAATAGAGAACAGGTATATGAAAAAATGCTCAGTATCATTAGTTATCAGGGAAGTGTAGATCGAAGCTACAATGATATCTCCCTGTCAGGCAGGAATGAACACTAGGTTGTGAAGAAAGGTAACTCTGCTATAATGTTGGTGGGAATGTAAATTAGCATAGCCACTATGGAGAACAGCATGGAGGTTTCTAAAAAACACAAAATTACAACTATTATATGACCCAGCAATCTCACTGCTAGGTATATACCCCAAAGAAAGGAAATCAGTGTATCAAAGAGATATTTTATTACAGCACTGTTCATAATAGCCAAGATTTTTGAATTGACCTAAGTTGACTCTCAGTAGATGAATATAAACATATACACAATGAATATTATTCAGCCAAAAAAGAATGAAATCCCGTCATTTGCAACAACATGTATAGAAATGGAGAAGAGTTATGTTAAGTGAAATAAACCAAGCACAGAAAGATAAACTTTGTATGTTCTCACTCATATGTAATTAAAACAATTTCATGGATGTAGAGAGTAGAATGATGGTTACCATAGGGTGGGAGGGATACAAAGGGAGGGGGCAGATAAAACAGGGACAGTTAATGGTTGTAAAACTAAACTTAGAATGAACAATACTTTTTGATAGTACAATAGAGTGACTATAGTCAACAATAAGATGCTATGTACTTTAACTAAAAAAATGGAATAGGATTGTTCTTAATATACAGAAATGACAAATGCCTGAAGTGATGGATACCCCAATTATCCTGATTTGATTATTACAAATAATAATCTGTATCAAAATATCACATGTATCTCATAAATATATACAACTATTATGTACCCATAGTACATAATTAAAATATAACTTTTTAAAGTCCATTAAAAATAAATTACAAAAGCCAGGCACGGTGGCTCACCCCTGTAATCCTAGCACTTTGGAGGATTGAGGAGGGTGGATTGCTTGAGCTCAGGAGTTTGAGACCAACCTGAGCAAGAGCTAGAGCTATCTCTACCAAAAATAGAAAAAAATGAAGCTGGATTTTATAGTAGACACTTATAGTCCCATCTACACAGGAGGCTGAGGCAAGAGGATTACTTGAGCCCAAGAGTTTGAGGTTGCTGTGAGCTACTGATGCCAGGGCACTCTACCCAGGGTGACAGAGTAAGACTATGTCTCAAAAAATATATATATATATATTTGAAAAAATGAAGATTTTTGATTTATTTTTCAGAACAAAATAAATATTTATGTTATGACAACTTAGATCCTTTTCATATGCAAATTAATTTTTCTATATTGCTATTTTTTGTGGCTTAAAAGAAGTGTTATTTGTCCTACATAATGATTCGAATAAAGTCAGACATCAAGGTTTAGTACATTGGTGGGTTTACTTTTTTTTGAGGCAAGATCTTATTTGTGACCTGTCCTGAAGTATAGTGGAGTTATGTTCACTATAACCTCAACTCCTGGGCTCAAGCAATCCTCTTGCCTCACTTCCCCAGGAGCTGGAACTACAGGCATAAACCACCACACCCAGCTAATTCAGAACATTTTCTGCAGAGATGGGATCTCACTATGTTGCTGAGGTTGGTCTGGAACTCTTGGCCTCAAGCAAGCCTTCCAGTTTGGACTCCCAAAGTGCTAAAATTATAGAAGTGGGCCATTTGCCCAGCCTCTTCATCTTTAAAAATGATAAACATCGGCTCGGCGCCTGTGGCTCAATTGGCTAAGGCGCCAGCCACGTACACCTGAGCTGGTGGGTTCGAATCCACCCTGGGCCTGCCAAACAACAATGACGGCTGCAACCAAAAAATGGCCGGGCGTTGTGGCGGACGCCTGTAGTCCCAGCTACTTGGGAGGCGGAGGCAGGAGACTCGCTTGAGCTCAGGAATTGGAGGTTGCTGTGAGCTGTGATGCCACAGCACTCTATCCAGGGTGACAGCTTGAGGTTCTGTCTCAAAAAAAAAAAAAATGATAAACATAAAAAAAAAAAAGATAAACATCCTAGTGGTTAATTAATAAAATGAAGATAATTCCTTTTGCTTGAACACAATCTGCAGTCAGTTGAAAAATGCAAAGATGTCACGTCTTCTTTCCCTGTACAATTGATGTATGAAGTAAAGAAGTAATTTTTCTTTGCATCTGGTAGGAAAAGCGTAACAGAACCAACATACTCACTTTGCAATCGGATACTCCCACATATATCCCCAGCCTCCATGGAGCTGCACACAGTCATAAGCTACGCTGTTTTGTAACTCAGATGCCCTAGATGACCAAAATAAAAAGCAGAGTAAGGAACATATGAAATGGACTTCCATGAGGTATTTCACAATCAACAAACCATTTACAATTGTTTAAATGTACACATTTAATAAGCAATTAAAATAGCACATTAGCCAACCACAAAAGATGAAAAAATTACATATGAAATAAATTTCAAGAGAACTTTCACATAAAAAATATCTCCTTTATCAGTGATATTTCTGGCTAGGTTTCTGTTAAGGATAGACGTGAAAAAGAAATAGTAAAGACTTGAAAATCCAAGTTATTTGGATTTTCTGTATGAATTAAATTACTTGGCCCTCTAGTTCCTTTTGCCTTTGTGACATGTCTTTTTTCTCTGGTGACTTTCCACCTAAAAAAATCACAGTTTTGAAATTCAACATTAAAAAAATTATTTTTAGGGCGGCACCTGTGGATCATCGAGTAAGGCTCCGGCTCCATATACCGAAGGTGGCAGGTTCAAACCCAGCCTTGGCGGAACTGCAAAACAGAAAAATAGCCGAGCATTGTGGCGGGCACCTGTAGTCCCAGCTACTTGGGAGGCTGAGGCAAGAGAATTGCTTGAGCCCAGGAGTTGGAGGTTGCTGTGAGCTGTGTGATGCCACGGCACTCTACCAAGGGTGATAAAGTGAGACTCTGTCTCTACAAAAAAAAAAAAAAAAAAAAAAAATTATTTTTAGAGTTCTGATTTTTCAGAAATAAATTGAAGGAAAAAGTGAAAAGCTAAGAGGATAGAGTATTGAAGTACATGCTATAATTTAGGAAACATATTAGAAAAATATTTGGGGATAATTATTCCTGAAATATGTGTGTGTGTGTAAAAATGTAAAGTACTTGAGAGAAATTCTTTTGTGATTGTACTACAGTTCTAATTGGTCTGGATTTTATTCACCTTAACATAAAAATATGATAGTTTAAAATTCTTTTCTACTTACTTGTCAGTAGTAGAAAACATAAGCCAACAGTAAGCATAGACACATTTTTCTATTTAAAATAATTTTTAACTTTAACTTAAAACTTAATTTTTTTTTCTTTTTTTGAGACAGAGCCTCAAGCTGTCGCCCTGGGTAGAGTGCTGTGGTGTCATAGCTCACAGCAACCTCCAACTCTTGGTCTTAAGTGATTCTCTTGCCTCAGCTACCCAAGTAACTGGGACTACAGGTGCCCATCACAATGCCCGGCTATTTTTTGGTTGTAGTTGTCATTGTTTGGCAAGCTTGGGCTGGATTCAAACCAGCCAACTCCAGTGTATGTGGCTGGCACCCTAGCCATTTGAGCTATAGGTGCCGAGCCTTTAAAACTTAATTTTTAACAGGTGAGGATGTTCCTAAGAAATATATTATCAACATAATTATTATGACTCTGCTGGTAATAATATTTGGAATTTAATTTTTTGTGTTAGTTGGCAAGTACGACAGTAAAATATTTACTGAGTTATACCTAGTTGCTTCCTCTGCTTCAGTGAAACATACCAGTATGTCTATACACCTCATGTTCTCAAAGAACAATGAGGTCAAGAGCTATCCAAACTCCTCTTTTCCCCTAAATGTCTAAAATTTTTCCACATTTCTTTGCCATGGTCAAAAGAACTTTTAAATGTACATGTAAATATAAAAAGTCTCTCCAAAATTGCAATCAATAATTCAATACTACTTAATAATTTGGAAATTTTATTATTAAGGAATCATTACATAAAGCACCAAATATTTCCCCTCGTTTACTTATGACTGAGCTGAACACAAGTTAATGAATAATGACAGGAATTTTCTTCTAGGTTAGCTTTGGGCTAATGAGATGTGAGAATGTCTATTTTCTTTTTCAGTATAACAAAGAGAAATTTTATTGAAGAACAAAGAGAAAGCTTAGAGTAAAGAGAGTTGGAGGTGGGTCTCATGAGGGAGAAGAGGTGAGAGACAGATACAGAGGCAGTACGGAGGTATAAATACCTTCTTTCTCTCAGTTTGAAGTTAGCTGCAACTCTTTTATCAGTCTATCTAGAATGTTTGTTTTTAAAAAGAAGAAACCAAATACCTTCCAGATCTGATGTAGGTTGTATATTTTTAAATCTTAAAATATACAAAAGCCTGATAGGGGTCTTTTTTCAATTAACTCATCTTTTAACACCTTTGCTAATGATATTTAATTCAAATGAAAGTTTTTCTAAACTTAATAGGACATTTTTTTCCCCTTTCACTTTATAGAGCATGTGTAATTTTTGATGGGACCATCAACTCTTCAAGAATGTTATTTTTTCTTAGATCTGGAAAACACCTTAGAGAAATCCCGTCCAATCTAGTCATTTCACAAATAACAAAAAGTATCCCCAGGGGAATTAAGTTTACTTATAGTTATGTAATGAAAACATTGGGACTCTTATCTCAAAATTCCTAAGTTTTACTATTTTCCTTCAACCTCATTAGACTACCACTTTTCAGATAATTTAAAATTAAATCATTACTTGAATAAACTAATCAGTCATTCATTTACACAGCCTTCTTCAAGACACTCAAGGCTGAATTTAAAGTTGGCAGAATTTCACAACAGTTAGAGCAAACACCACATTTTAATTACATTAGCATACCAATATTTTGCCATGGAAGCAGTGGGGGAGTCCAGACGTTTCGTTTCATGCAGCTGGAGGCAGCTGTCCACAAAAGCTCTGGTTATGCATATGTGTGTTTTTAATTCTGCTAGTTTATGCTGCACCGTCTTAAGTTGACAGGAAATACAAGAAAAAAATGAGCATGGTAGAAGTACAAATTTTGATTCACCTTGCATATCAAACATTACATAATAAAAGATAGAGCAAAACAAAAGTGAAATTGCTGTTTTTTTCTTTCATAAAAAGAGTGTAAGTTACTAAATCAGACTAAATTTAAAACTCCCTATATTTTAAGGTTAAGGATAATTGTACTAAAAGATGAAAAAATATATAAAAACATAAATAATATATCTCATTTTAGATTCTAAATTAATCATGAAAGAGAAACAGCATGATTTTAATGTGCGAGCACCATCTGGTGGTAGTTTTTTTTTAACAGCTGTTGAAAACACCTATTTTCCTCCAGAAACTAAATCCCTGAAGATTTTTTTTTTCTATTAATGAAATCAAGTATATACATTCCCCTATTCTGTATCTAACAGCTGGAGGGACAAGAGGGTTCTATATGTTATAAACACATAAAAATATTTATTAGATCTTATGATTTCATATTGCAAAGTACTTAATCTAGATCTGTAGAATGCAGCACTAAGGAGATCAAAGTACCGTGCAACTTCTTCCACTCTTTCCCATTCTCCCTCCTACCCCTCTCAATAGCTTTTCTAGCACAGACTAACTTGAACTGAATGGTCTGGAATTGTCAAGGTTAATATACCTATGTAACTGTCTCCTTCTGGAAGCTATGGACAACCGGTAATATTTTTGGAAATTATTCCATTTAGACCACCCTCAAGTATTCCTGACTGCTCTCACTTAAATAAAGTTTTATTTTATTCCTGACTTTTGGCTCCTAAACCCTGAACTTTGAATTTACCATCTGTTCTTTTGGCACTGACTCTGGAACCTCCTTCAGGAAACTGGCTTGGACTTGACTCTGGCTTCTTACTTTGGGTAGCCTCCAAAAGTACACCCATTGTAGCTGATTGCTTAGGGGCCAAGGCCTGGATATGGTCAGCTGGCTGTATCTTCATTATGGAAATTCATATGGAAATAGAGATCTGAACATTCTACTGTGGCATTTATGAGTGAGACCTTCACTGTGGCTAATAGAAGGCATACACACGGACGTTAAAGACAAAGGTGATGCAGTGAAACTCAAATTAGAAGTTAAATGCATCTCACTTATGCACTGGCAAGTCCAAAGCCATGACTGAGCTCCCAAATGAAGATTGTGAGGCTAGATTCTCTGAGAACGCTGGGCCTGGTGTTACTGATGGCTATAGCAATTCTCAAAACACCGAACTGAAATCTTTCAGTGTCATTGGCAGTTGGGACAGTTTTGGTACGTAGCATTTCTGGAAGAGCGTAGAATGAGAGTGTAATAAAACCCAGGACCAGGCAAGACCAGGGTATGTCAGGCAGTTGAGGAGAACTGAGGGACAGATTCCTCACTATGACAAAAAACCCCAACTGACTGTCTTTCCTTGTTCTAGGAACACAGGCTGTAACTGGCATCTAATCATTCTAAAACCAGGTAGTGGGAAGGCTGGCAGCAAACTCTCTATCTCTGTATCTGGGCCTTTAATCCTAATCATGCCGGGTTATGTCAAAACTTTCTTCCCCTCTCATGCTTTCTCATAAACATTTATAATCTCCATTTCTATTCACTGTATACTTAATTAGGCCAAATTTCTAGCCTTTAATTAAAAACTTCCCTATTGCCATCCTACACATTCAAATTTATTCACAGAAAATGTAAAGATGAAACAAGAAATGAAAAATGTGGGAAAATAATCTATGTATTGAAAACAGATGAGTATATATTCTATTAAAATCCCTGAGATTGAGTTCTAAGTCTACTCCTGACTTAGTTCAATGACTATTATATCTTTTACACTTCATCTGGAAAACAAGTGGGATCTAACAAGTCTCAAGATACTTTTGACCTGAGGTGATGCAACATTTGAGAATATGTACACTAGGTACAGTATAAGAGAATCAAATTCTCTAAGCCTGATTCTCTCATACATGCGTATGCCTAGGCAAATGCAGGGAGCTTCTAGAAGCTGAAGTTAAAGTTCAAATCAGGATGGAATCACTTAAAATTCCTGCTTCAGTGCATTCACTGAAGTCTGGAGGTCTAAAGAATTAATTCCTCTAAGAGTATATAATTTACTCTCTTGGGATAAAGAGTTTAATATTTATGTATTCTTGGTATTGAGTTGGGTATTACAAAAAAGATTAGGTCTTTACTCTTTCGTCATTGCAGACACTACGTCATAACTTTCTGAGATCATTCCTTAATGAATGGCAACCTAATAATTTTGCCATATATTTTTCTGAGTGATCAACATGTTCATGGAAGTATCTTTCAGTCATTAATATTTGCTAATAGATAATTCTGCAGCTAGCATAAAAAAGATCTTCTGAGGTTACTTAGTATACTGGATAGTCTCCTTCAGGGTTCTGAATGGCAGAATTCTTAGAATCTTAGAATTATGAAATCAGAAGACTTCTTGGAGAGGTTATCTAGCCCAGTATTATTTAACCAACACTATTAGCTATATGTATTATCATATGTTATTACTTAAATATAAAGTAAATTATGTTTGCTAATTAATTTTATAGTTAATTAGCCCATGTTCCAGGTCTTAAAAACTGGATATTCCTGATTTAGAGGCATAGAAGGAAGAAGGGCTATTTTTTTCCTCTCCTAGTCCTGTCCCTCATACTTTGTGCCTTTAGAATCAGGAACACATACCACAAAGGAAATGACTAACCAGGAGCTCTCATTAGAAAAGAACATTCCATTTTCACTTCATTACCTTCTGGGCAGTAAAAATAATATATGGGTTAAGAATGTAGGCTCTGGAGTTAGAATATCTGTATAACATGGGGCACCTTACTTAACCTCTCTATGTTTTCACTTCCATATCTATAAAACGATGATAATTAAAATACTTATACTGCATAGGGTTGTGGAGAAAAAGTGAAATAAGTTATTTATCATAGTGTCTGGTACATCGGGTGTAGTCAAAAATGACAGCCATTATTATTTACTATCTGAATTTTATGGTTTTATTTTCTAGTCTATGGAAAATCATGTGACTTGATATCAACTTTGGAGAGTATAGATTTAAAAAAATCCCAGAACCATTGCTCTATGAGTCAGTATGGTAGGTCTTATTCTAAAAAGAAAATAAATTTTATGACATGCATCTCAATGGTTAAAAAGGCCCAAAATGTTCAAAATTCAAGGGTAGCAAAGAGAAAAGAAGATAAATAGTTATATGGTCACAAAATGACTTTTGACCAAGTATAATGTAACATTTAAAGGTCTTCTATTTCAACGGAATAATTAAGACCATAGTATACCCAGCTATAGAATAGGAGGTGTAGGTATGGACAGTCATTCATCTTTTCTGAATATATTCCTAGCTTGAAATATCAAAATACCTATTATTCAAAGATATTTATTTAGCTAAAGTTTAGAAGAAATATCTCAGAAATGCCAGAATACACACATATTTTAGAAAAAACCACTAGCTAGCAGCAATTTGCCTGTGGAAGCAGAATGCTACTGCCACCTACTGAAATTTCAGCAAACTACCTTTCAAAGGAGGCAACTATAAAAAGACACTTTGAAAAGGAAGGTTCAAAACTATTTTTTTTCTTTTTGCTATCAAAACACAATAAAACAGTATAGACCAATTTTCTATTGCCTTTATGTTTAAGTGTGAAATCTTTTTGCACCATTCAGGCAATCTATGGGCAGTAAATGTTATATTTATCAGTTGTAATCTCATAAGAAGGCCTTTTATCATAGGAAAGGTAGATTTGCAAACGGACAGAAAATATGTGTCTCATTCATTTGTTATAGCATCCAGAAAAAGAAAGCCTGACTGTTTCAATAAACATTTTTGATGTGAATGCAGTAGTGGTTAGATTTCACAAGCAAATGATACAGCTTCTATTCTGGGTACAGTTGATAAAGTTGCAAAGTGACACCAAACGGTATAATTTCCGTCATACCGCCAAGAGCCTATATTGTATATTTCCAGAGTCGTACCTATCAAATTGTATTTGAGTACATTATGCTTACAAGGCAATTAATATATACTTTCTCTGTGAAATAAAAAGGCATAAATCACTTATGTCAGTATTCCTCAATGGGATATTACTGGCATTTTGAGTAAGAGTTATAGTAAATAGTAAATAGTTATAGTAACTATCTTTGAATTACAGATTATTTAACAACAGTCCTCCAACACACTATGAGTTACACCTCCAGGCATTGTGCAACCCCCATCCCTGACATGTCTAAATGTTTGAGGGAAAGGTCAGTCATAGATGGCCGCTGATATATGTAAATCAGAAATCCATAAATGCAAAGGAATATAAAGTGTAACATCCTTTCTCTTAAGGAAATCACAATTTAGGCAAGTCAAACCATACTGTTTTTATGAAATGTTTTCTTAATTGTGGGCTTCATTTTTAGACATTCAGAACAACTGTTTCAGGTCTATTATGCAAATAGGAAAGTTAGAATGTAAAGACTTTGCTTCATGATGGAGAAAAGTCAACTAAATGACCAAATAGTTCCCAAAATGACATAAAGAGCATCCATCTCTGGAACAAGAGGAAAAAGCTGATTAAAGGTCCTTTATACTGGAACAAAATGAAACAAGGCATTATGTAAGGTTAAAATAATGATAATAGACAACTTTAATGAGGGCTTATGTTACTAGGCAATATTTCAAGCACTTTTGTATATTATCCCATCTAATTATCACAACAACTCTATGAGGTAGTTTCTGATATTATTTGGATATAGGAAAATATTTCTATTTGTGAATAAATTTTACAAATCTTAAGATTTACAACTATAAGATCATACAGTTTTACAAAGCAAATATATTTCCTGAATTAATAAGTAGAAAATGTTTTGAGAGGGAACACAACTTGCTTAGACTACAGAAATTCAAGTGTGCTAGGACTTAAACCACACTTCAACAGAATTTCTATAATGCTAGTCCTGAAAAGCTACAAAGGTGTTTCATTTCTACTTTCACAAAGCTTTTCATCCAAAGTCATTTTACTTAAAACTTTTTAAGCAGAATTCCAAATCTAGGGTATTTTGTTGGTGGGATATTTCATGAATTTGATGACTGCATTGCTTATGAACTATTCCTTCATTTAAGAAGAACTGAGAGGACCTAATATTTGATTGGCATGTTGGGTGATCAACCCATATGTTGAGTTCTTTTGCAAATACCTTACTTAAACTTCACTTCCTGGCAAACCCCATCCTTAAATAAACATAATCATTCACCTTCTCTGTGTTTGTACCTGGGTAGCTAAACCTTTATAGTAAAGTTGACACACCCAAAAATAGAAGGTACCACTAAGTTCATGATCACTAACCTCACCTGGGTCTGCAATACTGCCAGGCTAACTGTGTTGCTCTAGTAAACTCGGCCTCACTCTAAAGAGGGTATTCCAGACCTTCCTCACTCTCCCTAGACACCTCCACGCCCTCTTCACTCTCTTTTCTTTCAAAAATTATCTTTGTCTATTGCTGTTTAAGGAAATAGAAGTCTTCTGAAAAGAACTTTTGTGGTTTTTTTTACCAACAGGCTGTATAACTAACTGAATCCACACCTGTTCTTTCCTCTTTTCTTCCTGTTAAAATGGAGGAATAGCTCATCTATGGAGATAGGAAGGTCTATCTTTTCACATGTTTCAGTACCCACAACCTCATCCTTTCTCAAAGATCCCGTGCAGTTGATTATCCCTTCCACATCTACCATCTTTCCCTCTTTACTAAAACCTTTCTCTAGGTATTAAAACATTCCCATATTCCTATTCTAAGAATAATAACAAAAATCAATAACCTCCAAGTATCTCTCCGACTCCCGAACCCTTCCCCTCCCTCCACCCTCTTTCATCTCCACCCTTCCAATCAACTACCACTCACAGCTCATCTGGGCAGAGTTGTCTGCCATCAGCATCTTCACTTCCTCAGTGCTATCTACTTCTCTGTTCACTCTGGCCCATCACCCTGCAACTCCACCACCATTAATGGCTCTTACTGAATAAACTCCACATCGTTACACCCAAAACATACTCTTCATCCCATTTTTCCTCAAACCATCACTTGGTCCCATTCCCTCCTATATGAAATCTTCTTTCCTCCTTGACTTCTGTGACAATACCCTCTGATTTGCTTTCTCCTTTCTAACTGTTCATTCTCACTCATCTTTGTAGTCTTCCTTCCCTATTCCACCTTTAAATCTTGTAGTTTTTCCTCAAGGACTGTGTCTTAGGACCTCTTATCTTACTCTCTACTTTGTCTTTTAATGATTTCACTTTTTATAAAATTTACCCCAAATTTGTTTACACTAGACCCATTTCAGATGAATAAACTGATAATTAATACTAAACTATGCAAGAAGCTTACCTGTAGATGGGCAACTGTTTTCCCAAAAGCTTTTCTTTCTTTAACATAATTCCTGGTTTCTTCAAACATGAATTCACTGGCTGAAACTGCCAACTCGGCAATTAACAGCCTTTCCTACAATATAAAAATTAGGACTTAAATAACACTTTATACAAGCGATTTTCACTCAATTTCATTTATAAAAAGATCCTCCAATCTTTATAATAAACTGCTAAAGATTAATTTATTTCTTAAATCTCCATAAGTGAAGGCTGTCGTGGAGGTTTCATAAGATTCTTTTCACATATCTGTAAGGATAACTCTCTATAGCAAATCCTTTATTTTTATGAATATTTGTGTTAAATATATGCAATTCATTTAATTTTCTCTTCTCTTTACTCATATATGAGTACAGAAATTCCAGTTATTTTTATTTATTTATTTCTGTGCACCAATATAACTTAATGTACCTGCTAAAATGAACATTTTTAAAGTGCACAGGTTAAATTTTATCTATTAGTATAAAAGTAGCCTTAGTCAATTTACGTCCACCATACTGGTGATTTTCATATTCTGCTTAAGTGCCAGTGTGCTGAGCCCTGGCTCTCAATGTTTAGCCCATGTCAAGGCAGCCATCAGGCAAGTGCACCCCCTTCCACTGGCTTCTGTGGCTCAGTGATCACTTGGCAGCCACATTCCAAAAACCTCTTTGGGAACTGACCTTATGCGGCTAAAACTTTTCAGTCTGAACTTAACCCCTTTTCTTTTTGATTCACAGTATTTTGTCAAATGCTTTGGTGGAATTCCCTTACAAAGAGCTAGAAGTTTTTGACTTATAGTTAAAAAGCTAAAATCTTTTCAAGAAAAGAATCAAGGAACTGAAATACCTGTTGTTCCTACTCACTTTATAAGCTTCTTTTTTTTATTTCTTAGGATTTTATTTATTTATTTTTTAATTTTTATTAAATCATAATTGTGTACATTGGTGCAATCATGGGCACAATGTGCTGACTTCATATACAATCTTAAATATTTTCATTGAACTATTTAACATAGCTTTCATGGCCTTTTAATCACTATATGAAGACATTTATAGTCTACATTTAGTAATTTTCATTTGTACCCTTGTAAGATGCACCGTAAGTATGATCCCACCAATCACCCCTCCTCCACCCATCCTCCCCCCTCCCCTCTCCCCCCTTGCCCTTTTCCCCATGTCTTGTGCTATAACTGGGTTTTAGCCTTCATATGAAAGCTATAGATTAGCTTCATACTAGGGCTGAGTACATTAGATACTTTTTCTTCCATTCTTGAGATACTTTGCTAAGAAGAATATGTTCCAGCTCCATCCAAGTAAACGTGAAAGAGGTAAAGTCTCCATCTTTCTTTAAGGCTGCATAGTATTCCATGGTATACATGTACCACAATTTATTAATCCATTTGTGGGTAGATGGGCACTTGGGCTTCTTCCATGACTTAACAAATATGGATTGGGCTGCAATAAACATTCTGGTATAGATATCTTTATTGTGATGTAATTTTTGATCTTTTGGATATATACCTAGTAAAGGAATTACAGGATTGAATGGCAGACCTAGTTTTAGATATCTAAGTACCTCCAAACAGAATATATTAGTTTGCATTCCCACCAGCAATGTAGAAGTGTTCCCTTTTCTCCGCATTCACGCCAGCATCTCTGGTTTTGGGATTTTGTTATGTGAGCTAATCTTACTGGAGTTAGATGATATCTCAAGGTAGTTTTGATTTGCATTTCTCTGATGATTAAGGATGATGAGCACTTTTTCATGTGCTTGTAGGCCGTGTGTCTGTCTTCTTTAGAGAAGTTTCTCTTCAAGTCCTTTTCCCACCCTGAGATGGGATCACTTGTTCTTTTGTTGCTAATATGTTTTGAGTTCTCAGTGGATTCTGGTTATTAAACCATTGTCGGAGGAATTACCTGCAAATATTTACTCCCAAACTGAGGGCTGTCTGCCTGCTACACTTACGGTGTTCTTAGCAGTGCAGAAGCTTTTTAGTTTGATCAGGTCCCAGTAGTGTATTTTTGATATTGGTTCAATTGCCTGGGGAGTCCTCCTCATAAAAAATTCACCCAGGCTGAGTCCTTCGAGAGTTTTCCCTGTACTTTCTTCTAGTATTTTTATAGTTTCATGTCTTAAGTTTAAATCTTTGATCCAGTGAGAGTCTATCTTGGTTAATGGTGAAAGGTGTGGGTCCAGTTTCCGTCTTCTGCAGGTTGCCAGCCAGTTCACCCAGCACCATTTGTTAAATAGGCAATCTTTTACCCACTGAATGTTTTTAATTGGCTTGTCAAAGATCAAATAGCGGTAAGTAGCTGGGTTCATCTCTTGGTTCTCTATTCTGTTCCATACATCTATCTCTCTGTTTTTGTGCCAGTACCATGCTGTTTTGATCACTATCGATTT
>CAUYON010061376.1:0-22651 GCA_963573935.1 Arctocebus calabarensis
AAAAAAAAAAAAAAAAAGGAATTTTGTAGTGAATGGTGCTGATATTATAAATATATTTAATAACACTGAACTACACACTTAAAAACAGTTACTAAGGTAATCATGTTATGTATACTTTACCACATAAAAATATGAAAATAATTTCCTACTTCGTAGTTTTTCCTAGTGGCTGTGTGGGAGCAAATATTCGTTAGACTGTTGGATATTTGCACCGGCTTTAAATGGCAGCATCCCATCTTGACCCCAGGTGCTGATTACCTCTTGGAGAGAATAACTAGGTCCATGAAAGCTACTTAGAGAAAGAGAGGAAAGAAAAAGGGAGAAAATTGAAGAGAGAAACAAAAAATAAACCCAGAGAAAAGGAACAGATAGAGAAGAGCAAGGAAGGAAAGGGTTCAAAAAGAAGAAAAAAAAAAGATGAGCATGGAAAATATTTTAAAAGTGTCAAAAGAAAGTGTCCCTTTTGACACAGCTGCTTTTCTGTGAGGGTCATGGTCCCAGCAGGAAATGCTTAATCAAGGGCATACAAAACTATGGTTGATCAAGGAGAAATTATTTCTCACTATAATGATGTGATTAAGTTGTGGATCTAGGAGATATACCATATGGGTATATTTCAGATATAACCACTGATACATTTTAGTAATAACTAAAGGAAGATAAAATGCTTTCTATTATCACGAATCCTCTGATTGCCTTAATTCCCTTTGATTGTACTCTTATTTTCAGATGGAAATGTAGAAAAAGATTAGATATAAAAATCAAAACTAGATAGAATTCAAACCATAATTTCCTTGAAATTTGATTAATTTGATTAATTTAAACAGCTAAACTAGATAATTCAAGCCTACAAATGGATTTTTTGGATCATGTAATCACACCAAAATGACTGATCCAGTTTGACTGTCTAAACCAATGAAGAAACCAGGTAATTGCAAAATTTCCCCTTGTTTGCACTGGCTAGATACAGTTCATATAAAGGCAGCTTTTAAAAATTCTGACAGAGCTAAATTGTCCATGGAGTTTTTCATGTTTTATTTCTTTGCATCTACATTTAACAACTTGTTTAACCAGAAATGTGGTTTAGGGTCCAGGGTTGAGGACAAATAGTGCTGAACTGTTTGTTTTGTGAGCTCTTTCAGCATTTTTATAGTAATTCATGTCCTGTCATGATCCTAGCATCAGGTTGCTGAGTCATTATATTTCTTCCTTCTCTTCACGACACACATCTGGAAGCTTGCCAGCTATTTTCCCATCCAGCCACTAAGAAGGCCTATTTACAAGCCAGAACCAAGCAGCAATTTTGAGTAACTACCCTTTTCCTTATTCTCAAAATTTCTGTCCTTCCCTTCTTCTAGTTTAAACTACTTTTTTCCCCACCCAGCACTGCTTTGGGATTAATACAAATGCAACACAAGGAAATGCAGGCAGCATCAGGAACAAGGGTGTCTCTACACATTGAATTAAATTCCACTTTTCCCACTACTGCTTCTTTTCTGTGTGCATAATTGTACCTCCTACCTAACATGGCTCTTACTAGGTCTGACAACTAAGTTCATGAACTCATCCTAAAAGAAGTGCTACATACCTCATTGCTGAATATTACTAAAGTTACCTTTGAAGTACTCCCCTGGGGAAGCTATGCACTGATGCCAACACCTAGTTCACCCTTCAAGGCAATTTTAGGACTCTTTCTGGAATGACCATCAGAGCTATTGTCATGCAAGGTCTAAAAATTAAGTTTATGAAGATAATACCCTTGTTAGCACATATGTTAGCAGCACAGTACAAACAACCTAGTGAGGTTTCATAACCTTGGTATATCAGTGTCTCACAGCTGTGCTCATGTTTCCATTTGGTGGTGTCTTGCTGAGTGGCATTCATTATTGTTGTTGTGTGTTTTGTGTGTCATAAAATGACAGCTCTGATGATCATTTCAGAAAAAGAGTTCTGAGATTTCTTTTAAGGCTGGACTAGGTGCTGGAATTGGTGCATAGCTCCCCAACGGGATTACTTTGATGGTGATCAAAGTGATATTCAACAACCAGGTATTGTAGCACTTTTTCTAGGACCAGTTTGCAAACTTAATTGCCAGGCCTTTATATCCTAGATCACATTTTTTCTTCTCCCCATTATACACATAATTGCTTTATGTAAATTAATAATAAATAATAATAGCAGGTAACACATCAGAACTAATAAGTGTTTTAGCCACCATACAGATATATTACCTCATTGGACCATCATCTAAGTAGTATGTAAGAGACACCAGTATTTGTCATATTTTATAGATGAGGAAACTACAGTACTATTAAGTAACTTGCCTGAGGTCATATTCCTCACAAGTAGGAATCTTGACCTGGTGGTCTGGCTGCAAAGCCCATGCTCATGCTCATAACCTCTGTGTCCCACTACCTCTCAGCAGAGCCCTCTGTAGCTATGTGCACATCTCCGGTCTTGGCAAATAACCTAGAGGTTTTCTCCACTGGTTTTTCTTCAGTGGTAGAATGGTGTCCATCTAATACATGGAGGTAACTTGGAGTTTGCCTCTCTTCCCCGGGCCTGGAGTCACAAGTGAGTTCTATGGAGCTGTGACAACAGAATCAGAAGCAGCATTGACAATGCTGTGGCGCCCCTGTCTCCCCTGAGGAAACCCTCTTCCTCAGTTGTCAAAGGCTATGGAAGCATCTAAAGAACTAAAGGAGCAGTTGTAAATTACAGAGTCCCATTCAGATGGTTAAAGAAAAAAATCACCAGTTGACATGCAGATGTAAATTCAGGGCTCTGTCTAGAAGCAGACTCACACAGCTAATGGCTTTATTCAACCACAAGTACTAGTGGTTCTGTGTGCTTGGTTCTAGCTGTTAGTGTTCTCAGTATCCACGTATGTCTCATTCAATAACAATCGTCAATTCTTCTTTATTTGAGTCTCCTTATTTTATTCTCTCATTAGTAATTCATTCAACTTTTATTAAAAGTTTTATTAAATCTACTGGGCAGTTATCAGTTAATATGATAACTCAGTTTTATGAAAGGATACAAAGATAGTCGAAATATAATTTCTAGGCAACACTTTCATCTGCTGAGGGATCATTGGAATAGTGATTCTCACAATATTTGATATCCTTTCTTTACAGAAATTCATATATTTTGTTGACATAGGCTTACAAAAAGCACCACTCCATTAGGAAGGCCTTTTAACACTAAGCTATAGCCAAGACTTGTATGGTGCTTATCTTTCTGATTTTTATTGAATTTTCCATTTAAAAAATGTGTTGAGGTGAGAAAGGAGACAGAAAGTGTAAATCAGACACAAACATATATATATATCAGTACTTGACTTAACCATTTTCTAGTTCAATTAGTTTGAGAAATTAATCTTTGAAGCCTCAATTTCCTTAGCTAACAAACGGGATAAATAATGTCTACTTTGTAGATTTTTTGTGAAGAGTAAATGAAATAATGTATAAAAATGTGCCTGTATGTAATAGACACTAAAATGAAAGTGAAGGAGAACAAAAGGGAGAGAGTAGAAAAATTTATGTCATGTAAGTTTTTTCAGGAGTAAAAACACTGTAATAGCAGAGTGACCTCCATGAGTGACTCAGAACCAGGATGATATCTTTTTGTTGTTTTGTTTGTTGATCATGGATATCTTTTAGTGAAGCACATGAATCTCTTCTGTATTTTTAATTTCCTTAATTATATTCCTGTTTGGCTTTCTGCTTTCTCCTAGCCTACATCTGATCTCTCATATAGCTTGGAAAATTTTCTGTGCCCATTGTTCTTCCAGTTCCATCATAGGAAGGTGGCATTTTTCTATTAGTAAGTGATTATATTTTTTTTCCATTCAAAAATATCTCTAAAGTAAGAAATAAGCCCGTCTCATTTTGTTTAACTAAAAAGCATTTGAGAAAGCCACTAATGATATCTAGATTGAGAAAATGCAAGATTCTTGGTTTTTCAGGCCCAGTTGTACATTATGTAAAAAAAACACAATAAAAAGAGAAGGAACTATAAATATATTTTATTCCACTTTTGGGGAAATACACATAAGATGACTAAGTACAAGCTCAATATCAGTTCAGGTCTGAATACGATAGGAATAATTAGAGGATTGACTTTGAAAGAAATCAAAGGAACCCTGATTGGTTTTCTGAGGGCTTATGGGAAATCCACTATAGTAAGATGAAATATATTTACCAAACTGCTAAAGATCCAGCAATTGAAAAATTATCACTTTAAAACCAACCAGGGTAAGGATAACACAGGCCACTACACTGAAGTGGGAAAGAGTTATAGAACTTTTATATGCAGAATCCTTCAAAAAATAAGAAAATCAAGTATAGCAGACTTGGAGGTACCATATGTTGAAGCAAGGTAAAGGATTTGAGCTTTAGCAATGAATGAATGGATTTAGTGTCAAACCACAGAAAAAGTATTTCAGTTGAAAATAATGGCTCTTGAAATACATTCTCCAAATAAAGGAGCAAAAGCAAAAGCTGTTCTCCTGACAAAATACTAATTAGAAATTAAAGACAGAGATGAAGATTTGACATGAATAATAGCCCCAGTGACTCTTAGGTTCTGGAGAATGTACCAAGGGAAGGCGACCCCCTCAGAACTAGGAACCCACTTCTCAGTTCGAGTAACTGGAAAGAAGTTTAAAAGTGGGACAGTAGAGATTAAATTATCAATGAAAAGGCAAGTAACTGATTAGGGAAAATGTTCACTAGGTCTTAATAGCATACTGTTATTAATACAAGCTTTACAGCATATTCTTCCATGGTATCAAAATCTTTTTTTAATAAAGGGATTATATAAAAGAATCAATAAAACAACCCTTTAAAACAATAAAGCAAACATATTCCACATGTTTTAGAAGGAATAAAGACTGAATTAGTTAAGATATAAGTTTGTTTAGGGCTCCTGTGCCAAGTTTGATTAGTAAAAATTCAAAACAGAAGTAAACATTACTTTTCTAAAATAGAGAATTTAAAATCAAAGGAACCCAGCAGTATGTACTGAATAAATAGCCTCAAAGTATTATTTTAACTTGTACTGCTAGAATTAATCTTGTGAAACATTTACTATGTTTTGTCAAGCCTCTTTTTTGTAATTTATAAAGAGAACATAAGAAATGTTAGTGTGTAATTTCAGATTTTCCAGCAATATTTATACCAATAAATTATACAATAAGCATATACTACATAAATTGCCATATAGTATATTAAGTTTGGCAGATGCAATAATGTGTAAAAGACAATACTTGAAATCTAAGTTTTTTACATACCTCATTTATTCCGTATAAAAAGCCTATATGGTATATTATGTTGTCATCTTTATCTTATAAGTGAGAGCACAAAGGTCATGAAGATTTGAGGAACTTCCCCAAAATCACAGAAGTTGGGTCACCTGGAGCTTGTGTTCTTTTTACTACTATTTTATACCGCCATCACATAAACAGGAAGATAAATACACATATGATATCACTGTAAAAAGTAGGTAAAATACATTTGACAGGAAAGGAGAGCATACAATACCTAACTCTAAGCAGTGAGAGGGAAGGTTGGGAAAGCCTTACTTTCAAGGTGAGAATAAATTCACTGAGGAGGTAAGTTGAAGAAGGACATTTCCTGCAGAGATGTGATTACAAAGTGGTGTCAGAGAGCATGCTTTTGAGAAAGAGGGAAATGATAAAGAGATGCTTCTGGCCCACAAAGCAGAAGCATGCAAGTATAGTCATAACTCTCCCTAATTTATTTTCACAGCTTCACTGCAAAATGAGTCTTTATTTGCCAATTCACTCTGCCCCTTAATATGAAGCCAACATTTCCCTCAATTCAAGCATACTTCCATATAAACGCCAAGAGATAATTAATCAGTTGATAGTTGGTAGATGAAATTTCATCAGGACAGCTAAAGTGACTGCCCGATCATTTCAAATTCCAAATATTGTGATTCTGGCAAAAAGCAAAATATATAAAATAAATAAATAAATATATGTATATATATATATATATATACACACACACATATATATATTTATTTACACTCACACACACACACACACAAATATAGGTATATATATATTGTTTTTCTTTCTTGATATATTGTTTTTCTTTCACTATGTCACCCTGGGTAGAGTGCCATGGCATCACAGCTCACAGCAACCTCCAACTCTTGGGCTTAAGCGATTCTCTTGCTTCAGCCTCCTGAGTAGCTGGGACTACAGATGCCTGCCACAGTGCCCAGCTATTTTTTGTTGTTGTTGCAGTTGTATTATTGATTTTAGCTGGACTTGGCTGGGTTTGAACCTGCCAGCATCAGTGTGTGTGGCCTGTGCCCTACCCACTGAGCTACACGTGTCTCTCTAGATAAAATATTTTATTCAATTTTCCTTCTATCTTCGGAATTCAACCTTAGAAATATTCGGTCATCCTACAGAACACAGCTGTCTTTGTTACTATTGACATGTGTTTTTACCATCTTTTTTAAAAAAGTTATTTGAGCAATTTTAAAGACACCACAATATGGCCTATTTCCTCAGAGAATATTTAATAAAAATCCAAATACAGTCAACAATATAAGGAAGTGACTTTATATTAAGAAAGACCGTGATATTAACAACTTTTAAATCTATCAGTCCCTCTTACTTAAAATCATTAGAGTCTATTTTATTTTTATTTTTTAGTGTTGACTCATATAGTCTTTGAAATAGGTTTCTTGAACTGCTTTGGAACTTCCTCATATGGAAGAGTCAATGTTTAATGTTCTGCAGCATAATTGGCATCCCATGTTAACTGAATTGAAATTGACCAAATATCACTCCAACTTTTCCCTACTATCCCAGTATTCTGCCCCTATTTAGCTCCTATTTGAATTCCTTGCCATTTTCCTGGAATGAAACTAGACCTTAACATTGAAGCCAACAGTTGGAACTCTGATATCTTCGTTTAGCTCCTGCTACTATTCCCACTACTTCTCTTCCCCCTCCTGTAAGAACCAAGCCTCCTTGATGAGTCAGCTCTTGCCCAAACTCACAGTGACTGGTGAGACTGTGAGTGACTCAGGTACTGATGCCAGAGAAGCCAAAATCTGAGTTAGTCATGCTCTTCAGGGAGTTTCCAGTTCCTGATACACACTTATATCCCCACAACCAACTCTTGGCACCCCCAGAAAGCCTCCAAATGACCCACTTCATAGTTGTATACATATTAATAATAAAATTCAAAAAAACAATGAGGTTTTCATAACATAGACATCTTTCCCATGGCTTTGGGTCCAACCAGAACACACAATTCAAGGATGATAAGCCTCAGTGCCCACAGTAGATGCCATAGTCGGCTTGGACTAGTGTAGCATGCTACTATGAATTGGGTTGCTTAGATAAAATAAAAATTTATTTCTCCCTTTATCCTCATATTAGGGGTGTATAGATTGGATACTTTTTCTTCCATTCTAGAGATACTTTGGGCTTCTCTGCTCTGAAAAGCACAGCCACCTGCCTTCACTGAAATACACTTGAGGCTGGGCTTTGGGATGGGACAGCTCGTCAGTTGATCTTCTGCATGAAGGTGTAGCTGTTCCTATCAGTTCCCCACACCACCGTCTGCTCTTAAGGAACTGCAGACCAGGACTGGTGTGTTTTAGCCTTCTGCTTTTGAGCCTTCTTCTTTTACCAGTGGACAGTCCTTCGAGAAGAAAAAAACAGTACCAGGAATGGATGGACCAGAAATGTTCACACTAATCTTTTTCTAACAGTGATCACGAGGGTAGCAGAAGCTGGTGTTCATTTTCCAGACAGTTCTAACCAAACTAACTTTTCACTGTTGGAAAGTGAGGGCAAGGGTTGAACGGGACCAACCTCAGCTTGGCCGTCTAGTATCCCGTGCAAAATTGTTTCCCAGAAGCATTCCTTTTATTCTGCATTCCCTCTGGGTCTGTCTCAACCATGAGAAAGGAGGGTCTCTAGTATCAGCTGCTGTAGCAGTGTCCTTCATCCACGCCAGTTAAAGGTGTCTTGGACTCTTTTCTTTCTCTGGGATCCCCGCCCAGCACCTTCCCACAGAGATGACTTCCCAAAGAGGGAAAAAAAGGGGAAACAACACCATACCATTCCAAGGAGTCTGGCATCCCTTCCTCCTCAACTGCTAGGCGTCTGCTCTGTCTAAGCACTTGGACAAAGGACTGAGACCTCCACTGCAGGCTGGTTTTAGGTCTTAGATTATGTAAGAATCTTGCACAGCATCGCTAATGTAAATTTTATCCCCCCCCCAACAACAAATTACCAAAATAATGCAACTTTTTTAGTGGGAAGAGAGATTGTCCTGTGACTTCTAACCATTTTCTGAGGCCTGTGGAAATAAACCTTTGTGTACTTAAAGTTACACAGAAAATAGAATAAAGTTAATAGTAAACTTGAAAAATAAAGATTAATACATTTTAAAATTATGATCAAGTAAACATAACATAAAAGGTACCATCTTATCCATTTTTAAGTTCAGTAGCGTGAAATCTATCCACATTGTTGTGCAACCAATATCCTGAAGGCTTCATGTCACAAATATGAAACTCTGCGCTAATGAACAATAGCACCCACTTCTCCATCCCCACAGGTCGGGCCAGCCACCTCTCTGCTTTCTGTCTCTATGAACTGGACTCCTATAGACACATAAGTGGGACAACCCAGTGTTGGCCTTTTTGTGACTAGCTTATTCTCAAGGGTAATCCATATTGTAGCATGTGTCAGGACTTTCTTCTTTTTATAGGCTGAATAATATTCCATTGTACATATCCAAATTTTGTTTACTCATCCATTCATGTACACTTAGGCTGCTTCCAGCTTCTGGCTTTTGTGAATAATTCTGCTATAAATATAGATATACAAAAATCTATTCTAGTTCCTGCTTTCAATTCTTTCAATATATGCCCCAAGGTGGAACTGTTAGATCATGTGGTAATTCCGTTTTTAATTTGTTAAGGAACTTCTATACTGTTTTCTGTAACAGCTGCACCATTTTATATTGCTACCCACAATGCACAAATGTTCCAATTTCTCCAATTCCTTGACATCTTGTCTATTTCAAAGATCATCAATATTTTTATTTATTCCTTTTAGGGATCTTCATCAGCAACATGTTTTGTTGGCATACAAGTTCTGGAACAAGGAGGAATTTTTGTGAGTTTCCTTACTTTATTATTATAATTCATTACTGTTAAAGAAAAATATTTTGTTTTATAGGCTTGTTTAAATAAATATAGAGAGTAAAATAGAATTCATGCTTTATCAATCACATGGACTATAGTATAGCAAATTGTGACTTAAATTAAGATAAAAGCAAACATTTATATCATGGTTTTATATATTGATCTGCAGTTCACAATGGGTCTTTATCTGTTGTCTCTCCTGATTCTCACCTTGACTCTCCATTCCACAGCCATGCAAATCTGATTATTTCACTCTAACTAGAGGCTTTTATGGCTTCCCAACTCCTGTAGGATAAAATTAAACTTTCTCAGTCTGGAAAACCATCTACTCCAGGCCCATTTCTAGTTGCATCTTCCTCCCGCCCTACATTTCAGCCAAATCAAACTGCATGTTGCCAACTACATTTCATACCTGTGTGGCGTGAGGCCTACGGAAATCACTCTGGGAATTGAAGGGACTCATTGAAGTTAAACATGTCAATACTCAGCAGAACCCCTGTCCAGATTCAGAAGGAGACTGGAGGCCCACATGGAGCTTTTGGTGCACTTCCTTGAGGTGGCCACCTGGATCCATGCAGTGAGTGGCCCAGGGGCTGCAGCCACACAGAGATGGGCTGCATCCAGACTTGTCCCTATCACACCCTCTGAGACGTGTAATGCCAACCTGTCTGTCAACAAGAGGGACAGAGAGTACAGGTGGCTATGGGGAAGATTCCTGGCGGGGGGGGGGGGGGAGCCCCACACAGAACTGGTAACCCCACAGGGCTATAGAGTCCTGACAGAAACAGACACTTGTGACTGCTTTTGAGTACCTCGTGGTAGACAGTGTCTGAATTGAGTTAAATTGTTGGACACTCAATTGGTGTCCACAAAAAAATGGAGACTTTCTTGTTGTGGGAAAACTCCCCACACATTTGGTGGCCAGAAATGAAGTGCTGTGAATGCTGATTTTGTTTCTCCTGTGCAGGTTGTGGGGAGGATTAAATGAGACAGTGCATGCAAGGCTCTTAGCACAGGGCCTGGCCCACAGTGAGTGCTCAGTCAATACCAGCCTTCCTTCCATTCATTCATTCTTTTGTTTTTCGTTTTTTGAAACATAGTTTCACTCTGTTGTTCCACACTAGAGTACAATGATGTCATAGCTCAAAGCAACCTCAAACTCCTGGGTTCAAGGTATCCTCTTGGCTCAGCGTCCCAGGTAGCTGGAACTACAGGCACCTGACAGAACACTTGGCTAACTTTTCTATTTTTTTAGTAAACATGGGGTTCTGACTCTTTCTCAGGCTAGTCTTGAATACCTGAGCTCAAGGGATCTCCCTCAGCCTCCCAGAGTGCTAGGATTACAGGCGAGAGTGACTTGCTGGCCTCATTCATCATTCTTTCAACAAATATTTACTGAGAAACTTGTTACTGTTGTTTGATTTTGTGTCTTTTTTTTTTTTTGTCCCCCTGGCTAGGGTGCCATGGTGTCATAGTTCACAGCAACCTCCAAATCAGGCTCAAGTGATCCTCTTGCCTCAGTTTTTCTGTTTTTAGAAGAGATGGGGTGTTGCTTTTATTCAGGCTAATCTCAGAACTCCTGAGCTCAAGCAATCTGCCCACCTCAGCCTCCCAGAGTGCTAGGATTACAGGCGTGCGCCACCATGCCCAACCTGATTATGTGTCTTGATGAATGAGAAATAATTCAATTCTATAAAGGAAGGACTGGTAATAACTCATAGTTAAAATTGTAATTCATAGACACAGATAAAATAAAATGATTGTGCTTTGCTTCAAAAACATTTACAGGGAGAATGTGTAGGGTGTAGCTAAAACAACCCTACACATTAGGTGTGGGAGCTGGTTGATGGGCCCACGGTAGAATATACCATCTTCTTATTTGTATTTGCTTTATTTGCAAATTTTCATAATACAAAGGGTTTTGTTGTTGTTGTTATTGTTTTTAAAGATACAGCTTCACCTTATCACCCTCGGTAGAGTGCTATATGGTCACAGCTCACAGCAACCGCCAATTCCTGGGCTGAGGCAATTCTCTTGCCTCAATCTCCAGAGTAGCTGGGACGACAGGCACCTGCCACAATGAACAGCTCATAGTACAAAGGTTTTTTTTAAAAAAAGTACAAAGACACACGCAAAATTAACCACTCTCAAATGCCTGGTTAATGCCACATTTCTTTAGAATTAGGTCATTTAATTGTCTGAAAAACAGTAGAATTAGACAGTGAATCTGAAGATTCTGACGGTCTTAGAAGTCAGCTTCCTATACCTTCACCATTAGTAGAATTTGAAATCTACTTTTATACATCATTTTAGTACTGAGCCCCCTTCACATAAAATTTTGTCTGAAATTTTGCCATTTCTACGGCTGAATCAGAAGTGGTTTATTGGGCTGGGTAAGGTGGCTCACACCTGGAATCCCAGCACTCTGGGTTGCCGAGGTGGGTGGATTGCCTGCACTCACAGGTTCAAGACCAGCCTGAAACAAGTGAGAGACTCTGTCTCTAAAAATAGCTGAGCTTTGTGTTGGTTGGGAGGCTGAGGCAAGAGAATCATGTAAGCCCAAGAGTTTGAGGTTGCTGTGAGTTATGACACCAGGGCACTCTACCAAGGGCAATATAGTGAGACTCTGTCTCAAAAAAAAAAAAGGTTTATTTATATCATGCTTCTTCTTTTTTTTTTTTTTTTGAAACAGTCTCACTATGTCACCATTGATAGAGTGCCATGGCATCACAGCTCACAGCAACCTCAAACTCCTGGGCTTAAGCAATTCTCTTGCCTTAGTCTCCCAAGCATCTGGGAATACTGGCGCCTGCCACAATGCCTAGCTATTTTTTGGTTGCAGTTGTCACTGTTGCATGGCAGGCCCAGGCTGGGTTCGAACCTGCCAGCTCTGGTGTACGTGGCTGGCACCCTAGCTGCTGAGCTACAAGCGCCAAGCCTATAATGTCGTTCTTAAATACAGTAACCTACTCAGGTAAAAATTAATGGGAACCCAAGCCTTTTCAGTGCAATGAAGCCAGTATAGTTTAAATTGGTATTCTGAACAGCTGTATTCTGAGAGCTTAATGGTACATTTTTCTTTTTTCTTTTCTTTTCTTTTTTTTTCTAAGACAGAGTCTCACTGTCCACCCCCTAGCACCAGTGGTCCACCCTCCCACATGTGGGGTCTATCCCCCAGCACCAGTGGTCCACCCACAGCATCTGGGGTCCACCCTCCAGCTCCCGGGGTCCAATCCCCAGTTCCAGGGGTCCACCCACCAGCCCCAGGAGTCCACCCTCCTCCATCAGCTGGGATTCATCCCCAGGCCCCTAGAATACATCCCTCAACTACTGCAGTTCACCCCCTAAACCCCAGGGATCCACCCTCAGCCCCCGGGGATCCACCCCTCAGCTCCTGGGGTCCACCCCTCAGCTCTTGCTTTACACCCTCAGCCCCCTGAAGTACACCCCTCAAATCTTGGGGTACACCCTCCAACTCCCATGCCTCCAATGCTGAGGCCCCCACTCCCCTCCAAAGGCCCTGGAAATATACCTTCTCCTCCCCCAACCAAGTGAGTAATGACCCCTTTTCCCAGCAAACCTGGTGTTCTGTGTTCCTTCAATTTCTTACAAGAGAATTTTCATCTTTTATACTATCCTAAAAAAAAAAATAGAATACCAGAATATTAAATTTCATACTGGGTAGAATGCTGTGGTGTCATACCTCACAGCAACCTCAAATTTTGGGGCTCAAGAGATCCGGTTGCCTCAGCCTCATGAGTAGCTGGGATTGTAGATGCCTGCCACCATGACCAGCTAGTTCTTTTGTTTTGTTTTTCTATTTTTAGTAGAGATGGGGGGGTGTCTCACTCTTAACTCAGGCTGGTCTCAAACGCCTGAGCTCAAGCAATCTACCTGCCTCAGCCTTCCGAAGTGCTAGGATTAGAGGCATGAGCCACTGCTTCCAGCCACATTTTTCTTGAATTATTATTTCACTGTTACTTTGATTTGAAGAAATAAATGTAAACAGTGGAAGCGTTGCAAAGGTGAATAGATTCCAAGTTAGAGAACCCTGAGCATGTTTAGTAGTCCTCTGGAACTCAGTCTTAAAATGAGTTTTCATAGCCAAGCGTTGTGGCGGGTGCCTGTAGTCCTAACTCCTTGGGAGGCTGAGGCAAGAGAATCGCTTGAGCCCAAGAGTTTGAGGTTTCTGTGAGCTGTAAAAAAAAACAAAAAAACTGAGTTTTCAGAAGAATGAGCATTTTGTTCTACCTATTCTGTCCCTTCCAAAATCTTGTTCCATTAATTATCTTCTCTTCCAATTGTATCATCAGTCTCTTTTCCTGTCTTACTTTTTCTGCTTTTTGGGGACTAGTCAGATCTGATATTCCTTCTCCTAACAGACAACAAAAATATTCCCATGCACAAAACCTCCTACTGAGGTACAGAAGATGCCAAGAGTGTATATACTCAGGGCCTAAGGTGACGTGGATGGAGACAGCAGCAGCTGTGAATGTGGACCTCAAATGGAACATTCCAAGAGCAGAGGCCATGAAATGTGGCACTAATTCGCCTTGAGCTGCTTCTCATGTGGTTATCTCAGGGCAGCATATTCCAAGGTAAATGATGGCAGAAATGTATTTAATAACTATAGATGAGTGTCAGCAGCAACTCTGAATAGGCCAGCAAGAAAATAATCAAATGATGAATTACACCGTCAGCTAAGAGTTCACTTATCCTCTTGGAGCTGAGGACCAGCTCTGGGCTATTCCTTCACAACCCTTCTGCTCCATGGTGATCCACTCTGCCCACCTTCCTGACAGAGGTGGGAGTCTGATTCCTTCTTTCATCATGAGTGCACAGGGTTAGGACATTAGAATTTAAAAATTATAAGCGATTGATTGTAAGTGGAGCCTTTTACTGTTGACAACATCCTTGGAAAAGGACATTTTTCTTATCTTTGTTCTTATATATTTGAACACTTTGCAAACATGCAGTGGAAACAAGCTCAACAAGCTTAAATAAGGCTTAGTGGGCCTTATTTAATTGTGTACTTATTGGCTACTAAGACACGTTGGTCTGAGCCACTGGAAAAGTTCTTCATTTAAGTTCTCACATTGCTTTTCACAAGATAATAACTTAATTCTCTCTCTCTCTCTTTCTCTGTAAATTACAGCTATAGCTCACCAAAAAAAAAGTAATTCCAATATTCAAGGTCAATAATATGTATTTAGTAAAGTTAGGTATGAGTAGGGTTTGGGGTGGAAACCTGCTTCAGAATACTGTACTTGCTTAATTTTTCTTGCTTTTTCTGTCTTACCATATTAAAGAGATTTGATCTAATTAGTCACCAGTTCTTAGAATCAGGAGGTACCTTATACCTCAGTGCAGGGACTGATTCAGTACGGTGGTCCCCATGCCTAATACCCAGAACAGCATGTGCCTCCTAAATACTTGCTGAATAACTTCATCCAGCTCCATATTCCTATCTGGTGCAGAAATATTTTCAACCATTTTTCTCTATGATGGACCATCATACCTTTGCTTTAGCCTTTCCAGGTCCAGAGAACCCCTTCCTTCCACATTTCTCTTCACTTCAGTAGGGCTATGTTGAACTCTTACTCTGTGCCAGGCACCATGCTAGGCTCCCAGATATTGTGAGCAAAAACACATTCCCTGCCCTCATGGAGTTCATAGTTTAATAGGGGAGACAAACATTAATTAACAGTAGCATCTAGAAAAGTTAAATCACAGAGGCGGAAAGGAGAATGGTGGTTGCCAGGGGCTGAAGGGGGGGGGAAGAGGAGTTACTGCTCACTGTGTGGGACGATGAAAAAGTTACGAGATGGATACTGGTACCGCAGCACAACCGTGGGTTCTATTTAATGTTATTGAAATGTATGCTTAAAAATGGCTAACATGTGGGCAGCAACTGTAGCTCAGAGGGTAGGGTGCTGGCCCCATATACAGAGGGTGGTGGGTTCAAACCCGGCCCTGGCCAAACTGCAACAAAAAAATAGCCTGGCGTTGTGGCCGGCACCTGCGGTCCCAGCTAGTTGGGAGGCTGAGGCAAGAGAATTGCCTAAGCCCAGGAGTTGGAGGTTGCTGTCAGCTGTAATGCCATGGCACTCTACTGAGGGTGACAAAGTGAGACTCTTTCTCTACAAAAAAAAAAGAAAGAAAGAAAGCTAACGTGATAAAATTTATGTTATTGTATGTTTTTACAAACAATAAAAACAAAACCAAAAAAGGATAAAGGCGTAACTCTGATAAGTGCTAACAAGGAGAGTGCGTATACAGTACGAAGCCAAATGACCTCCTCCTGTCAATCAGGGCGCTTTCCCAGAGGATGGGGAAACTGGGAGCTTGGAGAGGGTGCAGGAAGGAAGACCCTCCAGGCAGAGGGCCTGGAACTGTCAGGAGGTGGGAAGGAGCTGGTTGTGCACCAGGCAACTGAAAGGTCAGTATTTTAGCTGAAGAGCAAAGAAGAGCAGGTTGCAGGCTGGGCCCAGTCCACAAAGGGCCAGGCAGACTCTGCGGGGGAGCCTGGCCTTTATCCTAAGAGTGCTGGGAACAATTCCGTAGTTGCAGATAGGCGGATAACATAATGAAATTTGTATCCCACTCACTGCTTCCACATGTTTGTGTGGGTCTGTGTGTGTGTGTGTGTGTGTGTGTGTCTCGGAAAGTCCTTCCTGCTGTTAACTGGAAGCTACCTTCTTCATACAACTTTCTCCTGCTGGTCTTGGTTCTGCCTTCCTTCTGGAGCTCTGCAGAAAGAAAACAAATACCCTCCCTCTGTTCTGTGGGGACTTTTCACATTCCAGTTCTATTTCAGCTTCTTACTACGTTAATCATACCCTTCTGTACCTTCTTATTATCAGTCTTTCAAATAAAATGCGGCTTTTGGAGTGGATCACAATCCTCACCTCAGTCATAGGAAAACCAGAAATGTGATTTTCTGGGATTCAGATGCCATCCTGGACCAAACCCACCGCTGGCTGTCTCAGATCAAGTTGATGTTGACTCAACAACCCTCCCCTCCAGCTTTTTCAAATAAGTCAGAAGGTCTGCACCACTGAATTGCTTAACATAAATAAAACCACAGGGGGTTTCAGCCCTGGCTCTGCCACCAACTTACTACACAGCCTTTTCTCTTCCTCAGGAGCAAGCTCGGCCCCCAGAAGACCCATGTTCCAGCGCTGCCCAGGCCAGGGGTTTGTGCCCATGGGGTAGGGGTGGGGGCTGCAGTAGTCCACTGTGTGGCTGTATGGGGACCCACGTCCCTGCAGACCGAAGCCAGTTTTTGCACTGTCAGCAATAAAGTGAGTTTTGTCCCCAATAATCTTACTTCATGGCCTTCTTTTTTCTTTTTAATTTTTCTATTGTTTTCTTTTTTTAATATTTATTTCTTTTTTTCTTTCCCTTCCTGGTTTTTTTTTTTGTTGTTGTTGGTCTTATTTCTTAATGCGCTTAGCATACAGTGGTATTTACTAGGTCCTCCCACACAAGGAGAGGATGACCAATATTCATGTGCTTACATTCCTTGTCCCTAGGACCATGACCTTACTTTTAGCCCATTAAACTTCTCTGGGTTGATTTCAGCTCATTCTTCATTATAGGCAAATAAACACAAATTGGTTAATGGTCTGGGGAGTTAAAGCACATCCTCAACCAATTAGCTAACTCCATGCAATGGCTTGACCCTGGAATCCACCCTAGAGAAAGAACACAGCTTGCTGGAATATTGCCATGGCATTCTTCTCGTTCATGTTAGCAATTATATGGAAGTCCCTGGGAGTAAATCCCATTTCTAAGGAAGGCTCAAAATTGGATCTGTTCTGTATACAACTCCACTCTCTCATAACTAGTCACAGCAAAGCCATACATTACTCTATTTAGCATCTCCTGTGAAAAGTATGTCTGTGGTGCCTGTTACATAACATTTACAGAAGAAATCATACAAATTAATAATGGTGATAAGTCAAAATGTTAATCATGGTAATTTATATTTGCCACATGCTTTATGTGAGTCAAGGAGATTTCAGGTACAATATCTCACTTGAGCTTCCTGGAAGCCCGGGGACAGCAGGCTGGTGAGAAGTACTGTCTTCATTTCACAAGTGCGGAGTTCAGTATGTCCCAAATCACACAGTTTAGTAGCAGAGTCAGAACTAGAACTAAAGTTGTCTAAAATCTGAACCTGCAAAGATTGTCTAAAATTTGCCTCTAAACTTGACAGCCACTCCAAGTGAAACTTACCTCTCGCCCTGGATGGGTGCTCACTAGTGCCCTGATGGAGACGTGAATACCACACAGATTTATCAGTAGACCAGTGCCCCTAGCAAGTAACCTGTCCACATAGTTAATTCTTTAGTGTCTTTACCATAGCACCTGTTGTCCGCATTAGATCCCAAGTTTCTCAGGACAGGCCCCTTGAGGGCCCTGTGACCGCAGGTGCAGGAAACAGACTGTGGGGTTTAAATCCTGGCTCAGTGGATTGCCATCTTAGGGTAAGCCAGGTAGGTATTTGCCTTACTCAGGGTTCTCCTGAAAGCAGAGCCTAAGACAAGAACTTGAGCAAAGATGGTTTACTTCAAAAGTGATCCCAGGAAGCACAAGTGGGAAGATTAATGGTTCAATTACCACTGTGGGCCACGAATTGTGCTGGGGACCTTCTGAGGAGCCATAAGTAGCAGGTACCTGACTCCTGACCCCACAGTCCAGAGGGCCAAAGGGCTGGCCAGCTTCTCAAGGCTTGGTAGTTCTGAAGCAGCAAAGCAATGAGGTGGAGAATTGATGTGGGGCCCTGGCAACATGCCTAGAACTGTACGTCCAAAATGTGCTGAAGGCAGCACACCAGCATCTGCAGCCCAGGTTCCACATCCTTACACCTTGGTTATTGCAGCTGTCGTAAGAGGTTGCAGTACAGCTCCTCAGAGTGTGATAAAGATGATTAAATGGCATCCAGTTCCTACCACACTTAATACACTTGATGAATATGAGCAGTAAGGTCATGAAAAGGATGATGGGGATAATTTATGCCCTTATATTAAATCCATAGTAATTCTAACTGAAATTAAAATTAATAGGCAGGTCATATCTTTATGACTGTATTACTGGTCAGATCTCTAATATGGAACTATTTATATGGAACTAGCTATATCATTTCATGAAAAGAAATTTATAACTTTTTCTTTTAAGTTAAATAACATTAAAAATAGCAGGTGCTCAGGTGCTCAAACTCTCGCTCTTTACAGATGACATGATCTTATATCTAGAAAACCCCAGGGACTCAACTACGAAGCTCATAGAAGTGATCAAGGAATGCCCCAGTGTCTCGGGCTATAAAATCAATACCTACAAATCAGTAGCCTTCATCTATGTCAACAAAAATCAAACCAAGAATAGAGTCAAAGACTATTACTTTTATAGGAGCACCGAAGAAAATGAAATACCTGGGAACATATCTAAAAAAGGACATGAAAGATCTCTATTTAAAAAAACTATGAAACTCTGGGAAAAGAAATAGCAGAAGTTGTTAACAAATGGAAGAACATACCATACTCTTGGCTTGGAAGAATCAACATTGTTAAAATGTCCATACTACCAAAGCAATCTACAGATTAATTCAATCTCCATCAAAGCACCAATGTCATGCCTTGAAGAACTTCAAAAAATAGTACTTCATTTCATATGGAACCAGAAGAAACTCCAAATAGCAACACAATTTTTAGGAATAAAAACAAATCTGGAGGCATCATGTTACTAGACTTCAGGTTATACTACAAATCTATAGTGATCAATACAGCATGGTACTCATACAAAAATGAATCTGTGGGATAGAATAGAGAATCTAGACATGAACTCAGCCACATACTGTCATTTGCTCTTTGATAAGCCCAACAAAAACATGCACTCGAGAAAAGAATCCATATTTTATAAATGGTGCTAGTTAGGCACATGTAAAAGACTGAAACTGTACTCACATCTTTCACCATTGACAAAAATTGATTTTCACTGGATAAAAGATTTAAATTTAAGACATGAAATAATAAAAATTGTAGAAGAGAGTGTGGGGGAAATGCTTGAAAATACTGGCCAAAATATTGGCCTAGGATGTCATTTTCCTTGTTGCTACTGTAAAAGGAATAGTCCTTGACTTTATTTTCGGAAGACCCACTTGGCAATTGCAGTACCACCAAAAATAAGTAAATGGGGTTTGATCAAGCTAAAAGTCTTCTTCACAGCTAAGGGTACCACAACCAAAGAAAACACACAGCCATTCAGAATGGGAGGAGACTTTTGCATGTTATAACTCTGACAAAGGCCTGATAACTAGAACCTACAAAGAACTCAAATTAATCAACAAGAAAAGAACAAACAACCCCATTTCTAAATGGGAAAGAGACTTAAACAGAAGAAGAAAATTCTCTGAAGATGACAGACAAAGGGCAAAAAAAAAAAAAATAAACACATTAAAAATGCTCCGATGATTGTCTTTAATCATCAGAGAAATGCAAGTCAAAACCACTCAGATATCACCTAATTCCGTAAGATTAGCCCACATTACGAAGTTCCAAATCTGCAGATGTTGGCATGGATGTGGAGAGAAGGGAACACTTCTACACTGCTGGTGGGATTGCAAACTAATACAACCTTTATGTAAAGAAGTATGGAGCATTCTCAAAAAACTAAAATTTGACCTTCCATTTTATCCCACAATCCTAGTACTAGGTATCTATCCAGAAGAACAAAAATAATTTTACCATAAAAACATTTGCACCAGCAGGTTTATTGCAGCTTAATTCATAATTGCCAAGTTATGGAAGCAACCCAAATGCCCATCAACCCATGAATGGATTAACAAACTGTGCTACATATATACCATGGTATACTATTTGGCCATAAGAAAAGATGGAGACTTTATAACTTTTATGTTTACCTGGATGGAGTTGAAACACATTCTTCTTAGTAAAGTATCCCGAGAATGGAAAAAAATATAGCCAATGTGCTCAATACTAATATGAAACCAAATATAAACAATTACACGCCCATATGAACAATAAAAAACAAATATGGTCTAGCAGGAGGGAGGGTGAGGAGGGAGAGGGTAAGAGCAATTGGCAGGACCTCACCTAATGTGCACAGTGAGGGTGTTCAGCACACCCCCAGGTGAGGGGCTCTTCTGGAACTTGAACTTTACCTTGGAAGAGAGAACAATGTAACCTAAAAATTTTTGCCCTCATATTAATTTGAAAAAAAATAGCAGATGATGATACTGTACATCTGTCACTATAAAACTGAAAAAACTTGTAATAGGACAGAAACCCAGGGATTGGGGTGTTTGTGTATGTGTGTGTATATGTTTAATTTTAGAGATTTATAAAAGATTTAATCCATATGATCTTCATATTTCTAGGTAGGTTTTCATTTTAGATCCCCAAATATTAGTTAGTGTACAGTGGCATTTTTAAAAGATAAAATCTGGTGTTGTCGTCTTCATTCTCACAAGTATTGTATACATAAGTACCTTTCTCTTTCTTGAACATCTTCAATTCTTTATGAAACCGTATGGAGGTACTATACTATTATTTGCTATTAAATAGTTCCGTGACCTTGGGTAAGTTGTTTAGTTTCTTTTCTTTTTTTGTTCCCCCTTCTGTTGCCCTGGGTAGAATGCCATGGCATCATCACAGCTCACAGCAACCTCAAACTCTTAGGCTCAAGCTGTCCTCCTGCCTCAGTCTCCTGAGTAGGGACTATAGGTACCCACCATGACACCTGGCTAGTTTTTCTATTTTTTTTTTTTCAGGTTAATATGAAGGTACAAACAACCAGGGTACAATATTTGAATTTGTTGGGTAGAGCCAGTCCTTCTTGTAGTTGTGTCCCGTACACAAAAGGTACGTCATACACCCCTCCATTGCGCCTATTAAGTGGAAGCACACCAACCTCCCTCCCCCTTTCTTGTTCCCCCTCCCCTTAACTTGAATTGAAATGAGCTTTTCTTCTATGTGGGCATGAATCAGACCATCTACTGGCTTGTTATTAGTATTGAGTACATTGGATATTTGCTTTTCCATTCTTGTGGTACTTTCTGAGGAGAATGTGTTTCAACTCCATCCAGGTAAATATAAAAGATGTGGAATCATCATCTTTTGTGGCTGCATAGTATTCCATGGTGCACATACATTACAGTTTGTTAATCCATTCCTGGGTTGGTGGGTGTTCAGGTTGTTTCCACATCTTGGCGACTGTAAATTGAGCTGTGATAAACAGTCTAGTGCAAATGTGTTTGTGATAAAGGGATTGTGGGGTTAAATGGCATACTAACTTGAATTCTTTAAAATTCTCCATACTTCTTTCCAAAGCAGGTGTATTAGTTTGCAGTCCCACCAACAGCGTAAAAGTGTTCCTCTCTCTTGGCATCTGCAGCTTTGGGACTTTGTGATATGTGCTATTCTCACTGGGATAAGTGATATCTCCGAGTGGTTTTGATATGCATTTCTCTGATGACTGGGGAAGATAAGTATTTTTTCAAATGCTTGTTGGCCATTTGTCTGTCTTCCGTAGAGAAGGTTCTGTCAGTCTGGGGAAAGAGTTTATGAAGAAGACTTCCATGGCAATTGCAACAATAACAAAAATAAACAAGTGGGACTTAATTAAACTTAAAAGCTTCTGCACAGCTAAGGACACAACAATCAAAGCAAATAGACAACTTTCAGAATTGGAAAAGATATTTGCATATTACAAGTCTGACAAAGGTTTGATAAATAGAATCCACAGAGAACGCATCAAAAATAGAGCAAACAATCCCACCTGTCACGGGAAGAGAAGTCAATAGTTTCTCTATTTTTAGTAGAGACAGTGTCTCACTCTTGCTCAAGCTGGTCTTGAACTCCTGAGCTCACGGGATCCTCCTGCCTCACAGTGAAGGTGTGAGCCACCGCACCCCACCAGTTGCTTCATTTCATTTTCCTCATTATAACAACAGAAAATGCCACAAAAATGTTACCACTCTTGTCTTTTACTGTCCTAGTAGCAAATCTCTCTCTCTTTCCATTGTGCTAGAATGTCCTTACGAAAAAAATTAAACTTGACAGGGGACTTTGTGGTTGTGCTTCCTTCCTCCTCTCCCTATATCAGCAGTTCTCAACCTGTGGGTCTCGACCCACAGGAACTGTATTGAAGGGCTGCGGTATTAGGAAGGTTGAGAACCACTGCTCTATATTATTATTATTATTTTTTATAATTTTATTGAATCATAATTGTGTACATTGGTGCAATCATAGGGCACAATGTGTTTCATACACATTCAGAAATATTTTTATCGTACTGTTACAGATAGCCTTCATGGCATTTTCTTGATCACTATATAAAGACATTGATACTCTACCTTTAATAAGTTTCACCAGTACCCTGCTAAGATGCACCGTAGGTGTGTTCCCACTAATTGCCC
>CAUYON010061380.1:0-10759 GCA_963573935.1 Arctocebus calabarensis
GCGCCTGTAGTCCCAGCTACTAGGGAGGCTGAGGCAAGAGAATCGCTTAAGCCCAAGAGCTGGAGGTTGCTGTGAGCAGTGTGACGCCACGGCACTCTACCCAGGGCGATAAAGTGAGACTCTGTCTCTACAAAAAACAAAGAAAGAAGAGGCAATAGCAGATACTGCTCTTTGGATAATCCAACATCAATCTCAATTCTCTTTTCCTATGCAAGTCTGTGGTATAGAGGCAATAAAATCTGAATGCTTTAAAGCTTTAAATGGACTTTTAGCTACAAAGGACCACATGGAATAGTTTTGGTAAATAGGATATAAGTAGGAGCCTCTTGGAGGTATTGGGAAGAAAATAGATTTCCCTGCTGAAAGGACAAATACTGCTCCTTTCTTGTTTTACCTTTCCTTGGATGTGGGTGTGATTCTTGGAGCTGTGGCAGCCATTTGGTGCCCATAAGGAAAATCTTTTCTAAACCAAGAGGGACAAGTTAACCTGCTATGGATGGCAAAACAGTAAAGGCAGTTTACTTGTCAAGTAGCTGCACAGATTACAATCACCTATCTCAGGTCTTCTTGTTATCTAAGAAAAGATGGATTGTATCTAGGGCATACTAAACAATATATGTGGGTATTTGGCCTTTGTCCTGGTTCCTGACACATAGCTCCTAAAACCTTGGACTTTCCAGAGGAAGTCTTTTGTATGCTATTGAGATTACTAGTGGCTGGGCCCCCCTAGATAATAACTTCAGGATAGAAGCTGGTAATCAGAAAGACCAAGACATAATTAAAAGGTGGGGAATTTCAGCTTCCTTCACCCTGCAACTGCCACCTCTAGGGAGGGAAAAGGGGTTGGAGATTGAGCCAATCACTGACGGCCAATGATTCACTCTCTCAGGCCCTGTAATGAACACACCACTAAAACAAAAACAAAAAAAAACCCAAAAACAATAAAACAAAAACTCTAAACAATGGAATTTGGGGAGTTTCTGCGTTGGTGAGCAAGTGGAGGTGCACACTCAGGGCATGGAAACTCTGTATCCTTCCTCCATACCTTGCCTATGCGTCTGATCTATTTGGTTGTACCTGAGTTTGTAAAAAAAAAAAAACCTTTATAATAAACAGGAATCACAAATAAAACATCTCTTAGTTTTGTGAGTCCTAGCAAATTATCAAACCTGAGGTGGTTGTATGGTCATCCCCAATTTGTAGGCGAGTTGGAAACAAGTGTGGATAAACTGGGGACCCTGTACTTGTGACTGGCATCTGAAATAAGGGTAGTCTTAGCCCTTAAACCTGTGGATTCTGACGTTAACTCCGGGTAGTTAGAGCCAGAACTGAATCGAATTATAGGACACCCAGCTGGTGCCCAGAGAGTTGGAGAATTGGTTGGTGTGGAGAACAGCCCACACATTTGATGTCAGAAGTGTTGTGAATAAAAACAGCTCATTATCTAATAAACCCCCAGTAAATTGGGTTTTCTATATAGTCTGAAAGCATTCCTAACAGATAGAAGCATCACTTTGGGAGACATTTCCAAGGGAGATGAAGTCTGAAATCACTGAAGTTTGTTAGTTCCATTTATATCTGGAGGTGGAAAAAAGATAACTAGTTTAGTTTAAGAGATGTTAAAATTGTCACCACTTTTTTGAGTACTTGCCATGTGCCTTACCACATGCTGTCTTATTTAATCCTCAGTCCAGCCCCATGAGCTCAGGTAAGGACGGGGACTTTGCCTGAGGAAAGGGTCGCCAGACTAGAGCAGTCATTCTCTGCGCCCTCCGGCACTCGGCTAGGGGAGGCTAAGGACGGAGAAGGCACAAGGCCAGCGGAGGTTGGGTGTTGGCCTGAGGCTTTGTCGTCGACGTAGCAGAGGAGGCCAGCCAGGAAAACCCATGGTCACAGAACCGGGGGGACTGTGAGTGGCCGTGTGGTCGGTGGCGGCCCCAGAGAGAAGCCACAGGTGGTGGATGGCGCAGGGTTGGGCCGTCTGGGTGTCGCACAGGGGAGGGCTGGGTTTACCCACGGGGGCGCCCCTTTCCCTCTTCGACAAAGCTCCGGGATTCCTGCTCTTCAGGTCTGCTTCATTCTCACCTTTGCTGCGTCCACATCCCCCTGGATGCCGGAAGTGAGGCCCTCTGCCTCTTCCGGATGGTGATGAGGAGCCAGAGAGAAGGAGAGGGGAAGGGAGGGAGGGAGCGGCGCGCCAGGGAGCAGGGCTGGCTGGCTGTGCGGCGGTGTAGGGGAGGGAGTGAGGGAAGCGTGCTGTCCGGGGATCGATGAAGCAGGAGGGGGACACTGAGGCACTGTCCTTTCCGTACCCAGCCCGGAAGAACAGGAGGCCGCTGGCTCGGCAGTCAGTCCCTGAGCGCTGACTTCCGGCATCTCACGGTGCTCTGCCCTTTGCCTTTGTGTTTGTATTTGGGTTTCCTCTTCCTTGTTTGTCCGGCTGGAGTGTCTGTCCTCCACTCAGTAGCTCCCTTTCAGCCTCCGGGATGGGGCATGAGGCGTGGTGAGCTGTCAGCCTGTGGCCTGACTTAATGAAAGCAGAGTTTGGTTGAGGTTCCTGCCCGTCTGTTTATTTCTGGTTTAAACCACTGTTACCTGACCCTTAATTAAGGCATGTGACAGCTGCAGCAGAAGCAAATGCCACCTGTTGGCATGCCCATGAGATGCAAATATTCACTTCCAGCCCTGGCCTCACCTGCAAGTGTAATCCCTGCACCCTGCTGTCCCACCGTCCTCAGCAGCCCTACCGTGGGGGTTCAAAAACAGTCAACACGCCCAAGACCAAGCACCTGCTCTCCCCACCCTGCCCCACAAACTTTCTTCCACATTCTGCCCAAAGGACACCAATGCTTACCCTGGACACATTCTCCCCTCCACACTCCCCTAATATCAGATTCATCGCCAGAGTTTGTTAATACTTAGCTCCTAAATATCACTTCTTCCAGCCCCACAAGTGTTTATACACCAAAATGTCTTTTTGCACCTGGACCATTTGAACGGTTACTTCTCAATGAATTTTTTTTCCTCCACAATCTTTTCTGCATTCAGAAACCCAAGGTAGTTTTCCAAACAAAAAATGGGATCATATCTCTCCTTTGCTTAAAACCATTCCATGACCTTCTGTCACCTTCCATACAAAGACCAAAATCACAGCTGTGGCCTCAAGGATCCTTCTGGCCCTGGACCACTACTTCTTGCTGAGCTGTGCTTTTGAAGAGCCAGGTACCATGTCTGATTTGAGTTCCTCAAATAAGTCACGTGTACTTTCTTCTAGGGGGACTTTATTCCTGTCTAGAACACTCTCCTCCACCTCTCACACCCTCATTACCTCTATGAGTTCCTACTACGTATTTGAACTTCACATTTCAGTTTAAAGGTCAGTTTCTCAAGGAAGCTTTCCCAGTCTGTAAAAACTCAATTGCCTCTTCCTGTTACACTCTCCTCTAGACACACAGTATTTTTCCTCTGCCGCACTTGTCACGGTTATAGTTCTATATTTATATAATTACCTTAGCACCTCCATAGCTGACCACCTCCCCACACTGACCACTTCCTTAAATTGATCTAATTTTCATGAACCAGACATGCTCCACATGTATCTATCAGCGTTGTAAGCCTCATTCCTTATGTTGACCACCTCCATATGTTGACTAGTTTGTCACAGTCCCTTGGGTGGTCAACTTGCAGAGGCTCTACCATATTTGATTAGTGTCCATCTCCTCATCTTGACTGAAAACTATATGAGGACAAGGGACTGGATGTGGTTTCTCTCCTAACTGAATCCGCAGTAGTAGTATGCCAAATAGTAAGTGCTCAATAAACACCTGTTGAAAAAAGAAGGGATGACTGGGTAGTTAATAGCCACAGCCTAGATCCTCTCTTGCTGTTGGAGAAAACTTTTTCATTTCTCCCAGTGATGTATGCGGGTTCCAATTTTTCCACATCCTTGTCCATACCTGCTACTTTCCACGTATGTGTATGTGTATGTGTATCCATCCTAATGAATATAAAGCGGCATGTATGTGTATCCATCCTAATGAGTATAAAGCGGCATCTCACTATAGCTTTGATTTGCATTTCCCTAATGACTACTGATGTTGAGCACCTACTCTGTGCTTACAGGCTGTTTGCACATCTTCTATGAAGAAATATCTATTGAAATCCTGGGCCTGCTTCTTAATTGAGTGATCTTTTTATTGTTGAACTGTAAGAGTTCTTTACATATTACAGATGCTAGACACTTATAGACCACAAATATTTTAGGTGAATCTTTATCTTTGCTCCTTCCTAAAACTCCCCTAAAATGACAGCAAAACAATAAAACTAGATTCATTCTGGACAGAGAGAACAGGAAGCAAAAAGACATAGATAAGATATTTCTAAAAAGCTTTGAAAGCAGAAAGCATTCGGAAATGTGGTTTCTGACTTTGCACATGGAAACAGTCTCAGCTCAAGTGCTGAGAAAGAATGAGAAGCCCACTCTACAGAGACCTGGAAAAGTCCAGGGCCTTCAAACACCAAACTTGCAGAAGTTGTAGGGGAAACAGAGAGTAAAGCAACAGCTTTATCTATAGACACAGATGAACCCTATGTCTTATCCAGCACACCCAGGAGATGAGAGATTATCTTTTGTCTGGAGAAAGTGAGTCCCTTCAGCCATTTCAGACTCAGGGGCAGGGGCACAGTAGAGGTGGAGAGTGGCATGGAGCTCCTAGCAGACAGGTGCAATGAATATCTTCCAGTCTGCATCCTGAACAGGACCCTCTGTTCTTTCCTTATGCCTCTACTCTAGGGAAGAAAGCAGAATGTAAATGTCTAAACACAATAAATAAGAAAATGCCATGAGGGCAATGTTAACCAGTTCCATGAAAATATCGCAAATTGTATATAAAACCAGCACATTGTGCCCCATGATGGCATTAATGTACATTAATTTGATTTAATAAAAAAAAGAAAAAAAAAAGGAAACTAGAAATTTGGAAGGTTCGTCTCTCAAAGAAAGGTCCCCTGCTCTTGGCCTTGAGGGCAAGACTAGGATTTCATGAAACCTGATCCACTCAGCTGCTGCTGCCCAGTTCATAAGTCCTGCTTGGCTCAAAGTGGAGAGTGATACCCCTACCCCACTATTACACAAACATATAGCTCATTAAATTAATCTCCTCAGACAGAGAAGAAGATATATTACAGCCTAAAACACAAGAATGCATGGGAAAGAAGGAACAGAGAATATAAAAACAGACGTGACAATTAGAAATGTAACTCAACTTTTAAAAAACTAAATAGCAGAACGGCCAGGCATGGTAGATCATACCTGTCATCCCAGCACTTTGGGAGACTGAGGTGGGAGGATTACTCAAGGCCAGGAGTTAGAGACTAACCTGGGCAACATAGTGAGACACTGTCTCTACAAAAAAATTTTAAAAATAGGCATAATAGTGTGTGCCAGTGTTCCAGCCTCTTGGGAGGCAGAAGTAAGGGGATTGCTTGAGCTCAGGAGTTTGAGGCTTCAGTGAGCTATGACTGAGCTGCTCCAGGCTGGGTGATGGAGAAAGACTCTAAATCCAAAAAAAAAAGAAAAGAAAAGAAAAAGAAAAAAAGTTAAATAGAATTAGAAGATAAAATAAATGAACTCTCCCAGAGAATAAAACAAAAAGTCAAAAATATGAATGAGAGGGCAGAGTAGGTAAGAAAATTAGATCATCAATCAAAAATTCTAGAAAGGGTGCAGCACCTGTGGCTCAGTGAGTAGGGCACCGGACCCATATATTGAGGGTGGCGGGTTCGAACCTGGCCCTCGCTAAACTGCAAACAAAAAATAGCCAGGAGTTATGGCAGGCGCCTGTAGTCCCAGTTGCTTGGCAGGCTGAGGGAAGAAAATCGCCTAAGCCCAAGAGCTGGAGGTTGCTGTGAGCTGTGATGCCATGGCGCTCTACCGAGGGCAACATAGGGAGACCCTGTCTCAAAAAAATAAATAAATAAACAAACAAATTCCAGAAAGCGGGCAGTGCCTGTGGCTCAGTGAGTGGGGCACCAGCCCCATATACTGAGGGTGGTGGGCTCAAACCCAGCCCCAGTCAAACTGCAACAAAAAAATAGCAGGGCATTGTGGCAGGTGCCTGTAATCCCAGTTACTCGGGAGGCTGAGGCAAGAGAATCACCTAAACCCAAGAGCTAGAGGTTGCTGTGAGCTGTGACGCCACAGCACTCTACCAAGGGTGACAAAGTGAGACTCTGTCTCTAAAAAAAAGAAAAAAAAATTCCAGAAAGTGAAACGAAAGAAAAGAGAATGAAGAACTTCCAGACCTTTCCAGACCTTTTATTGTGACCTTTCCAGCACAATAATCATCCAGCTCAGGAAAGGGATAAAATGTTCCATATCAAGGCACATCAGGAATTAAAAAAAAAAAAAAGTCCTAAAGGCCTCCAGGGAGGGACAAAAAATGGTCACACGCAAAGGACGGGATGCATAATGCCTTACATTCTTAAGAGCATAATGAAGGCCAGATGACAATGGAGCAATGAACTTAAAAGTACGAGGAGAAGTAATTTTGAATCAAGGGATCTTTATTTCCAAGCTATCGATCAAATTCGAAAGCAAGTATTTATAGATAGAGACAAACTCAATTTGCTTCTCAAGCAACTGGTATCAGGAAGCTACTGGAGGATGTGCTTAAGCAACAGAAGAGAGAAACAGAAACAAAGAAAAGAGGAAGATACTAAATCCAACAACCCAGAAAGGTCACAAAGGGAAACCTGGATTGTAGTCCAGACCCGGTCCAGAAAAAAGGAGGATGGAGAGCTCTACAGGAGATCGCTCATCAACAGAGGTCAACAGAACTGACAGAGCATCTGACATCGTCGGTCACTTAGAAAATGGTACTCATAGGCCCTTAGCCAAGCCATTGGAAGATAGGGAGGAAAAAATTTTTTAAAGTACATAGAAAATGAGGTAAACAGAAAAGATTTGGGGTTGGGGGCAATGATTAATTCCAAGAAAAACAAAAAACTTGTACAAGAAGTGAAAAGATGAAAGTACCCCCCTGCCTTAGCAGCAATCAATATTTACATAGTCATTAATAATGTAACCATTGGCTACTTGTTTAATTCCTGAAATGGCAAGAGGGCTGGTGACCTGTAAGAGTTCTAAGTCCTCATCTAGCCTAACAGGAAGTCAATAGATCATTTCTGACACTGATACAGCAAGAAATTCTAAGCTAAGTATGTTATTTAGAAATAGCAGGATGAGTACTCAGGACAAACATCCGAACTAAGTGGTTGTCTCTGGGAAGTAGACTTGGGGGTGGGGGATGGGGAGGACAGGAACCAATGCTTGTTATTGCCAGACTTGCAGTATTATTTCACTTAAAAATAAAACTGTTTGAAAATCAATTACAAAACCATGAGGAGGCTCCTTTTGAAATGTGTGCTGTGAAACCAAGAATTGAAATTTCCACCCCATTTACCTGAGGGCAAAATGATAGTGACATTCATATTCCCACAGGATGTTAACAACCCAGGGATGTTCGGTGAGTTCCCACATCCCTTCCCCAACGAACACACCCTGCATTTATGAAAAACCTGGGTGCTTTACAGAAAAAAAAAAAAAAAAGGAGAAAACAAGTGTATATAACTCTAAATAGCTTAGCTGGAAAAATCACAGCCCAAAGCACATATTTATTTGTATCACAGACAAATCTTCAGATTTGGTTGGAGAAACTTAAAATCATTAGTGTCTACATTAGTGTCAAATGTGTTATCCACAGTGTTTTCCAGCGGAGTAGCACATGTTTCAGAAATAAGTGGGAGACCAAAAGGAGGGAGCCAGAAAGCCAAGAAGTGTGACTCAGACATTTGCTTTTAACTTTAATTAGTCAGCCCTGCCAATTTACTTCTCAGAAGGAGAAGCTCATCTCCTAGCCTCTTTCTTCTAAAGAGATTTCAAGTTAGTCTTGCCCAAAAAAGTGAGCCACTTAGTTGCCACTGTACGTCTGATGAGACCTGCTCACTTGGTACTAGTTAACATCTGAGTTGCACATCAGTGAGCAAAAATACATTGATCATTGACGTCTTTCTTTATCCTCACGTCCTTTCATAGGCCTCCCTAATGCTAGTGGATTTCTCAAAGCTAGTCCAAGTCCCAGAAGGTTGCTAAAAGAAATGATGGCGTGTACATTGGCTCAGAAACAGAATTGCAAAGTGCTTTCCAGTTGGTAGACTTGAAGAGAGGATGCACGGAAGTGCAGACCAAATTTGATTCGATACACATTTATTGGGTGCTGACTATATGCTATTCTGCCAGGATGTAGAAATGACTGGGACTTGGAACTGACCCTCAGTTACCTCAACATTGGATCATAACTCCTGTCCCAGGCTCCTCTCTTCTGCCTCACTGTCCTGGGGGAGCCCTCACTGTCATCTGGGCAGGAGGGAAAATGAAAAGAAAGGGCCATGCTCTCTAGCTTCAGGTTTCTTCTGATAGTCTGAGAGAGGTGGACCCCAGTGCACCACAGCTCAGAGGCGTGTGTGTGTTGGAAGCATGAGGAGTTACCCTTTTTAAAATATTGCTTTGTTAGTCTTTTGTATCCTGGATACAAGATGACTTTTGATGGTGTTTTAAACACACCTTTAGGAAGAATTTCAGTCTGAGACCTCAGATCATATAGACTCAGAGGATTTGTTCCGCTAACTTTCCTCATTAGGGAGAATAGGGTTTCAGAGTGTCCATGTGGGTGTTCTCCCATTTCCCGTTCTACCTAGTCGAGAAGCCCCTTCTTGCTCCCTTCCATAGAACATGCCACCCACACCAGCCCAATATGAAGCCCGAGTGGCAGCTGCCAGCTATCCCTTAGGCATATTTCAGTTGGATATCAATGGTGTTTCTTCTGTGCAGGCCTTGTCTGGGTTGAGGGGAGGATGGGTAGATTCTCACTATGGATAGCTGTGACCTGCACATGGCTGCTCAAATCCCTTATGGCCCTCAGGCTCTTATGCACCCAGAAGTCACCATAGCATGATTTTGTTCCCATCAAAAAGTAAATGGCATTCAAAACATGGGGGAAGTGAAAGATTCTCCAACTTTTTGGAAAGGCATTGGAAGTGCAGTATCAGTTTCCAGAATGTTAAAATATAAAAACTTGGAATTTGGTCATCTCAGCTGTTATAGTAAGTCACTCCTGGCCCAATCAAGGAAAGATAAATAATCTAGGTATTTCAAACAGGGAGAATTTAATACAGACAATTGATTACAAAGAGACTGGAAGGGCTAGAAGAGCAGTGGGGAGGAGTGCTACCCAGAGATCAGTATGGGCTGGAACCCATGAACCTGCAGAAAAGTATTCCTAGACCAGGGCTGGAACTGCCTTGGCTCCACTGCCCAATGTGGAATCGCCACATCCTACTGGTAGGACAGCTCCCCAGCTACCGTCACAGTATGGAAGCCAGAAGCAGATGGCTTCTTTCTTTCTCCTCCTATTGATCTTCAGCCAATATCTCCACTGGCCAAGCTTAACAGAGAGCCTGCCAGCAGGGATTCTGGGAATATAGTTTACAGTCTTCCAGCCCTGAACTTGCAATGCAGCAAATATATAGAGAAGGGTGGAGATGAAAGACAACAGGAAATAACCTGCACAGGAAAGCCCCCTCCTAATGTTCGATATGTTGGTCAGCACAGATTTTCTGTTCAGAAAGCTTGTGCTAAGGATTGGGACCTGCATTGGAAATGCTGCCACTTACCATGAGTGGCAGCATCGTTCTTCAGGGCAGCTAGAATCTTGGGCCCTAAGGCCTGGAGGGACTCAGCTTTCTGGCTTGAAGGCATACATGAGTTTTCTTATGCATTAGTTAATTTTGGCTGCTGTAACAGTATGCCAAAACTTTGTGGCTTAACGACAAGAATTTGTTTCTCACTACTCTGGAGATTGCAAGTCTGAGGTCAAAAAGCCTACATGGATGGTTCTGGGGAGGGTCCTTTCTGAGTTGTAGACTGTGACTTGTATCTTATATCTTTACAAGGCGGAAAGAGGCAAGAGAGCTCTCCTGTTTTTTTTTTTTTATAAGAGCATTAGTCCCATTCATGAGGGCTTCATGCTTCCCACTTCTCAATGTTATTGCCTGTAGGGTTAGGATCCCAACATGTGAAGTTTAGGATCCCAACATATGACATTTAGGAAGACAGGAACATTCAGTTCATAACGCTACATGTTATGAAAAGTGGTTCTGAAGTCATTTTTGTACAGCTCCATAAAGAAGACAAATATGAAAACCTATACTTTCCCTTTAAATAATTCTTAAGAAAACAGTATAAAAAATGTGATTTTGTATTCAAAATTGGCTCTTTGTATGCAAAAGGGAAAATGTTTGGTAAAATAAGACAGGAGGCTTTGTTACCCCAGATCAGCTCTCAGCCTTGGGGACAATGTATTTCAAAAATACCTCTCTTTTCTGAAATTCAGGTGAATTACAGAAACACAGAAACACAGCCTAAAATATCTTTTATTAAAAAGTGCATATTAGGGTTGTTTTATAATTTATTTTATTTTTTTATTTTTTATTAAACCATAGCTGTGTACATTAATGCAATCATGGGTGCAATGTGCTGGTTTCATATGCAATCTGAAATATTTTCTTTTTTTTTTTTTTTTTTTTTTGAGACAGAGCCTCAAGCTGTCACCCTGGATAGAGTGCCATGGCATCACAGCTCATAGCAACCTCCAATTCCTGGGCTCAAGCGAGTCTCTTGCCTCTGCCTCCCAAGTAGCTG
>CAUYON010061382.1:0-16537 GCA_963573935.1 Arctocebus calabarensis
ATGGCTGCAACCAAAAAATGGCCAGGCGTTATGGCAGACGCCTGTAGTCCCAGCTACTTGGGAGGTGGAGGCAGGAGACTCGCTTGAGCCCAGGAATTGGAGGTTGCTGTGAGCTGTGATGCCACGGCACTCTATCCAGGGTGACAGCTTGAGGCTCTGTCTAAAATAATAATAATAATAAAAAATAAAGGTAGAGAAGGAAAACTGAGCTCTTCAAACCCACTATATATTTTTTTTGAGACAGACTCTCAAGCTGTCTCCCTGGAAAGTGTGTCATGGCATTACAGCTCACAGCAACCTTAAACTCTTGTGCTTAAGCGATTCTCTTGCCTCAGCCTCGCGAGTAGTTGGGACTATAGGTGCCCGCCACAACGCCGGGCTATTTCTTTGTTGTTGATGCAATTGTCATTGTTGTTTTAGCTGGCCTGGGGCTGGGTTTGAACCCTTGGTGTATGTTGAATCAACATTGCTCTGTCCCCCAATCTCTCATGTCTGTAGAAGCCACACTGCTAGTTACACCAGGACTAGTGGGGAAACTTCTGTTTTCACCAGTTTGCATGCACAGAAAATAGGAGCTGAATGAGGGAAAGCCAGACAGTGTAGGTATAATTACCAAGAGACTCATTAATGCTCTGCAGTTCCCAGAAGAACTGTTCCTTACTCTGGCCAGGCTAATCTTTGGGGTGACGTTTGAATTCTCATCTTGAGCCAATAGACAATGAAGGGAAAATCTCTAATGTGGATGGACTCAGGTATTAGTTGGGAATTTTACTTTTAAATCTACATAACTTATCTCTGAGTGCAATGCTATTTCAAAAATGCCTACCTTATCTTTTAGTTCTGTTAATACACTGAAGAAACCTGATAAAATGCTGCAGATTTGGATGGAGATTTTTGTGTTTTTAAAATCCACCTCCTCTTGGTCAGGTGCGGTGGCTCACACCTGTAATCCTAGCACTGGGGGAGGCGGAGGTGGGTGGATTGCTTGAGCTCACCAGTGCCAGACCAGCCTGAGGAAAAGTGAGACCCCGTCTCTACTAAAAAATACAAAAACTGAGGCAATAGGATCACCTGAGCCCCAAAGTGGGAGGTTGCTATGAGCTGTGATGCCACAGGACTCTACCCTGGGTGACAGCTTGAAACTCTATCTCAAAAAAAAAAAAAAAGAAAGAAGAGAAAAAAATCTTCCCCACACCTCATATAAAAAGTTTCCTTTCAAATAATACTGTCTCTTGAAAACACATCTAAAGTAGCCACATGACTATTATTTTGAAGCATAACATATAGCAAAATGAACTGAATTTTTCTATATTTTAAAAGATAGGGGCTCGGCGCCTGTGGCTCAGTGGGCTAAGGGGCCAGCCACATACACCTGAGCTGGCGGGTTCGAATCCAAACCGGGCCCGCCAAACAACAATGATGGCTGCAACCAAAAAATGGTCGGGCGTTGTGGCGGGCACCTGTAGTCCTAGCTACTTGGGAGGCAGAGGCAAGAGACTCGTTTGAGCCCAGGAATTGGAGGTTGCTGTGAGCTGTGATGCTACAGCACTCTATCCAGGGTGACAGCTTGAGGCTCTGTCTCAAAAAAATAAAAATAAATAAATAAATAAAAATAATAAAAACATAAAAGTTAGGAAAATTAGGTAAATGTGAGTTTGTGTGCAATTCTTGGTATTCCACAGGGACAAATTTGAATGTTCTTCAAAATATGAGTAGCTGAGCTCACTAAACATTTTGAAAATTATAACTAAGTTTCTGATTTGCTTAGGGTGTAAGGATCATGTCACTATCTGCAGCATTTAATTTATAATCCATGTGGGAATATATTCAGCAACTTAGTTCTGGCTCTAAACAGCATACTCTTAAATGAAAAAAAAACTCCCTGGAAAAAATTGTTCATAGCTATGTATTTTTTTCTGAACGTAAATGGACAAACACTGAAATCAAAGTCACATCAGAAAAACCAACCTAAAATAATTTGTTGGAAGGAAGATCATGTATACTCAGAACCCATGGAACTATATCTCTGGCTGAAGACTTTGTAAATAAATCTTCTACAGCATAGTGGATGGAGGTTAGAGGGTATTTAGTATAAATAAGCAAAGCCAGCACTTGTATTTGACATACTGTATATTACAGAAGAAGACTTTCCTCCAAGGTTAAAGGTTTTCAAGTCTTGGAATTCATAATAGACAGAAAAATATGTCCTTGGAAGTCTAATGGATAGTTTAAAAATGCTCATCAATTATATGACATTTTTAAACATGTATATTAGGATTGTGAGCTAGGAAGTATTTGAAAAATCCTTATGATGCTAGTTCTAGGCTGTGCCTGTAATTTTAATTCCCAAATTTGGGATATCATTGAACTTTGTTAAGCAAAAAGATAACTGCTGACTATATGCTAAGACAAGTATATAGTTTTTCATTTATATAACTCAGTTTCTTACAAGAACTAACAGGGTGACCTTTCTACTTACAATTTACAGATGAAGACTGTGGAAACGGCCCTTGTGATGATTTCTCAAAATTCATTCATTCGTGTATTCTTTTACTTATTTTATGGAAACAAGTAAACTTATGCTTCATTCATTGAGAAGATAGAGGAGGAAATGGTGATAGGTTTGATAGAAGTAATTACTCTATCTGTAACAGAAGAGGAAATGGTGTGATTCATTCATTTCTGGTAACGCCAGGGATGCTTGAGTGTTTGATGGGTCCTGAACAAGAGCTCCCCTCCAAGAGTGGGCTGATGGAGGAGGAGTTTAGAATCTAGAGAAGAAGGTGATTGCAGAGTAGATTATAGACAGAGGCATTTAGAAGAGAGTGCTGTACATATACATCACATTTTGCTGTGTACAATGAACATTTTTCTGCCCAAATTTTTGTGGGAAAAATAAGAAAGCACTTTGTACATGGATATTAAACATACTCATTCCATACCTATACACATTTTTAAAATTCTTTAATTTATGCATATGTGTTAAACATGCAACTCAGATAACTAACATTATCTGTATACAAAATAATATCCTGGGTGGTGCCTTTGGCTCAAAGGAGTAGGGCACCAGCCCCATATGCCAGAGGTAGTGGTTTCAAACCCAGCCCTGGCCAAAAACTGCAAAAACAAAACAAAAACAAACAAACAAACAACAAAGAAAAAAATAATATTCTAAAATATGGTAATTGGTTTTGTTGAACTAATGATGAACTTGCAACGAAAACATTTTTGGCCAGTGAAGAGTATTGTATTTTTTCCTGAAAGTTTGAGCCAACAATGTGGGTGCATGTTATACCTGGTAAGCCATTATACACAGCAGAAACACAGTACATATGTATGAGTCACATCTTTCTCAAGGCTGACACTGAGCAGCACCATTTTATTTCTTTATTTTGCATTTTTTATTCTTTATCCTTCTCTCTTCTTCAGTAATTACTCTCAGGAACCACCCCATCTTCTGGCTATCATCTACATACAGGTCCAGGAGACATGAAATAATTCTAGGAGCCAGAAGAAATACTATCAATTTCTCACTGTTCAGTGTCTTGATTGTCAGATTTTTGTGGAGGAGAACTCTGAACACTCCTTCAATTCAATTCAGTTTGATTAAACAGTATTGTCTTTCTCAGAAGAGCCCCTGTTATATCTCTCTCTGAACACTCCTCTCCTCTTTAGGGGTCAGCTTGAAAAACATGACCCATCATTTCAGCTTTTGGAAACCCCTTTCTCATTAAAAAAAGTGAGGTAAATATGGGATGAAGAGTGTTTATGGAAATCTCTTACTTAAATTTGTTTTAAGCCTTGACTTATTTGAAGCTTTGACTCCTTTCTTAACTCTTTAGCTTGAACAATCCACTGACCCAGCAGAAGAAAAGATGAAAGAGCCAGTGTGGTAGGAAGACAACAGCGATCTTTATCACCTGTGACAGAGCCTTCAGTGTCTACCTCATTCAAGATGCTATTAACAATTGAACATCAAAAGAATATGCCATCAAACTTAAAGTTTAAGTACATCCCAGCATCTTTGATATAGTCAAACGCTTTAAGAGATGGAGTGAACTTTGTTGCTCCATTTACTATAATGCCTTCGATTACCTTAGAAAGGAAATAAAAAGTAAGAATACTACCTTTCCAGATTTGAATGGCATTTAAAAACTATTCATATATTTCATATCCTCCCAATTCTTACAATAACCACCAATGCAGGAATCTTTATCCTCAATATATAGTTGCAAATTCTGACCCTCAGAGGATTTAGGAAGATTTAAAGAATTTTAAGAACAGAGCAAACAGATGTTTTAAAAAATTATTCTGAACGTACCATATAAAAATTTTGCAGGGTACAAAAGTAGATGTGAGAAAGTCAGTGGTGGCTTACTGCATTGGGGTCAGCAAGTCATAGTGTTGGCCTGGATGAGGGACAGTGGGGCTGAAGAAGAGGAGATAAGATTAGGACTGCGGGGACTTGGTGGTGGGTTTGTTGTAGGAGGGGAGGAGGGGGAGAAGAAAGAGCTAAATTTGACAACCAGTTTTTGGCTTGAAGAACTGGCTGAATGGTGGAGCCATTGCAAAGATGAAAAGCCCTGACAAGATTTGAGTAGTGGAGATGAGGCAGGGAGCAGAGGATGGATGCCTGGAATAAGGAGATCGTGAACTGCTGACATGATACATGGAGTTTTCGAATAGTCTTTCAGGTTGGAGAATACACATATATTCTTTCAGGTTCTTTCAGTCTTTCAGGTTCAAGAATACACATATGTTCTACCAAACGCCATCTCCACCCTTTTTCCTCCCCTTACTCAAGTGGCAATCGAAATAGTACTCCTGCTTTGGTTTCCAATTAACATTCACATTTTATTTCTCTGATGATTAAGGATAATGAGCAGATAATATATATTCTTATCTCTCTCCTCTCTATGCCATGGACAGCTAAGCCACCCAGTGTCCTGCAATACCCAGGCTATTGGAGTTAGAATTCAACTCCTGACAGTCTGATGTCAGAGTTTTTGTTTTTACCCACTCTGATATACTTCCTCTTTATCTTTACACATGAAAACAACTGAAGAGGAAACGTCATGTTTATTGGATCAAGTTTGAGACTTAGCTTAGTTAGATGTCCCAATGCAGAGCTGGAGGAGTAGCTGAAGTGCTGGCCGCCCTTTGCTAAGTGCTCCTGCCCTTAGGAACGCACTGCAGGGTACATCCCCAGAGTCCCCAACTGTGGTTAAAAGTGCTTTTCTCAGGACCTACATCTCAAAAAAAGGCAGTGGGCATTATTTTTGCAACATTCTTTGTGTGTGTGTGAAGAGAGAGAAAGAAGTGATGACCGAACTGGAAAAATGCAGCAAGTTCATTAAAATAATATATTTTTATTAAAAATGTGTTGGAAGTCCCAGAAAACAGTTTTTTCCTTTTCCCTTAGAACAGGCTCAGGATGTGGTTTCCATAAGCTGGTAGAACTTTGTCTCTAAATTCTGCCCCGAATTGCACCCCATCGTACAGACTTTCTTCATCTCGGACATCTGAACGTGCAAATGCCTCAACCCTTGATGTCTTCCTTTTTCCTCCCGCTTCGTGTTTTGAGTGCAGTGGGCACTTAGGAAGCTTTGCTCCTCTTTTTGTTTTTTGTGAACCTCAGCGTGGGGGAATGGGAAACAGAAAAAGCAAGGAGAAATATACCTATGTGGCTGCCAAGTGAAAAAAAATTATTTCTAGAAGAATAATCAGCTGTGCCAAATGCTACTGATACATCAGAAAGAGTAAGGACTGACAGTTGGCGAATGGGTCCAGCAACATGGAATCACCGGTGACCTTGGTAAAATCATCACAGTGGAGAGTGTGAAGCAGTGGCTTGAAATAGTTCAAGAGGAAAAGGATGGAGAGAAATTGTAGGCAGTGAGCATAAAATGTCAAGGAATTTTGCTATAAATAGAAAGAAATGGGGAGGGAGTTGGAGATAGAAGTGGGGTCAGAAGTGGTTTTAGGTTGTTTCACTTTATTGAGGCAAGAGAAACAGCGAGTTTGAATGCTAATTTAATAACACCAGGAGCTTTAATGATGCAAGGGGGGGACATTTGATGCACCACCATGCGTGAGTAGGTGAGGGACGGAAATCTAGTGTCCAGGCAAAGTGTTTGCCTTGGTTTGGAGCACGACCAACTTTAGCCCCAGCAGAGAAGGTAGAAGAGAGGGAAGCAGGTGCGAGTTGGTGGATACATGTGGTGATAGTCTGTGCAAGTGGCCTGTCGAATATTAATGGTCATTGATTTTAAATCAATGAGAGAATGGTTAACTGAATGGGTGCCATGGTGGGAGTGCTGGGTCTAACTAGACTTGAGATCTGGCCGGCTGAACCAGAGGCAAGGCAGTTGAGGTATAGGTGATGGAGTGATTTCAGTGAGTGTCCGTGGAATTAAAGTGGGTAGAGGAGAAGAGGATGTGGATTAATGACATCAAGTTCCCAGTGGGGTTCAAAGGTTGACGGAGCTGAGGCATCAGGAGTGAACTGGAAAGAAAGAGAGGTAGTAGAAGAATAGGGTGTTCTGGATCAAAATAATGATGAAGGTCATTTTGAATGAATGGTTTTGACAAACCTTTCGCTTTGTCAATGGTTTTACTGCTAAAGCTCGGCCAGATCTCCTTGGCCAAGTTCCCAAGAAACAAGATGACCATTCTTTGCTCAAGGATCTCTAAGTGGCTGAATCATCATGAAAGCTTTTAAAATCCATTTGTAGGAAGTAATCATTCATTTCTTCATTTTTATTATTCAAAGCAAATAAAACTAGATGTGCAGTAATGAGAGAGAACTGTGTTTGGCAAACAGCAAATGACAATAAGAGCTGGTAAACTAATTTATTTAATAGTATGGTTAATGGCTTTAGTTACATCATGTGTCTTCTTCAAAACCCAAACTACTGTTTCTAAAAGGCTCTTTGAACTACTGAATAGGGTCATCAAATTCCCATTAAGTTTGTGGGATTCAAAGACCTGAGCTAAGGAGGCCCTTTGTACAATTAAAATGCATAAATGCCCCCAGGTTCTTTCTCATTACCAAAGAATAGAGCCTCAATTTCTTTAGTTGCCCTTAAGGGTGGAAGGAACAAAGCGTCTGACAAAGATGCAGAGGTGTGTATGTTTAGGCAGTTGGAAGAGAAAGAGAGTCATTAGTGCAGGCTTAAGTTGATAGGCTACTAGGGTTAGACCCTGTAAGGGTAAATCTCCTACTCAAGGGAGAGGAAAAGAAAATTCCACTCACTTTATAGTATTGTATGTTGCTGAGTAGCAGTCTTTAACGTGTGGGCTTGGAAACCAACAAACCATCAGAATAAAACTACAGCTCTTGTTCAATTTCACTCAGATTGTCACCAAAATCATAGTTTGTGTTTTCTTGCTACCCACCATGAATTTGAATATTTAAGCAGAATGATTGGAGTCCTAAAGATTACCAAGTGTGGCTGTTTTAGGAAAAGCAAAAATCTAAGGAGAATATCGCAACTTGGGTTGGTATGAGAGTCAGTATTGTCATATTACCAGAATATTCAGTTTGGAGAACTATTTACCTTATTTTTTTAAAGGAGAAAACCAGCTTTATTGAGGTGTAATTGACATAGATACAGCAGAACTTCTGTAAGTTGACCATCTAAGGAACTGTAACAAACTGGTCAACACACAGAGGGGGTCAACATAGAGAACTTCCATTGACACATGTTTGATCTATAGAAATTAGGTCAACTTAAGGAGGTAGGTCAACTGTGGAGATTCTTTTATGTTTAAAAACAAAACTGTATGTTTAATGCATGCAGTTGGATGACTTTGGATACATGCATACAATGGTGATACTAGCTCAATACACAAGGTAATAAACATGTCCATCACCTCCAAAAGTTTCCTAGTGTGCTTTATTTAATTTAATTTAGTGTATTTTTATTTTTTATGGTAAGACTATTTCATATGAGATGTACTGTCTACAATTTTTAAGTGTACAATGCTGTGTTGATGACATAGGCACTATGTCAACAGCAGATGCCTAGAACTCATGGATCTTGTACAACTGAAACTTCATACAATCCCCCATTTCCATGCCCCTCCCCTCTGACAACCATTATTCTGTTCTCTACTTTTATGAGTTTCACTGTTCTACATGCCTCATGAAAATGGAATCGCATAGTATTTATTTGTTTTTCTGAGACTGGATCATCTCACTTAGCACAATGTCTTCCAGGTCTGTTCATGTTGTCACAATGGTAGGATTTCCTTCTTTTACAAGACTGGGTAATAATTCCGTCGTCTGTACACACCACATTTTCTCTATCCATTCATTTGTCGTTGGACATTTGGGTTGTTTCCTGCCTTGGCTATTGCAAGTAATGCTCCAATGAGCGTGAGAGTGAAGCTATATCTCTTCACGATCCTGATTTCAATTCTTTTGGATACATCAAAAACTCATCTAAAATATAAAATTTGTTGCAAAGAGAAAGAAAACTCATCTAACATATTAATTTCACCCAGATCTGAAATTGCTGGATCATATGGCAGTTCTATTTTTAACTTTCTTACAGAACCTCCATGCTTTTTCCCTTAGCAGTTACACTATTTTACATTCCCACCAACAGGGTCTGAGGGTCTGATCTCTCTACAGCCTCACCAGCACTTGCTTTTGGAGAAACACTTACCCTTAATGCGCAATCTCTTTCTTTGAAAAAAGTAAAAAACAAAAGAAAATTCATGGTACAGATAATAAAAAAATGAATTTTTACAAAATTGATTTGTCCTGGAGAAGTCACTACCTTGGGAACATAATCCCAATAGGGCTGAGTGTCAAAATCTGTGAGATTTTTATGTCTACAGAAAGTGGGCAGGATCAAAGAGTTGAGTAAAATGAATCGGAGGCATAATGAAGTTTTCCAACAGAATATTTAAGAATCTATTAAAAATAAGAAGTAGTAATTGTTCTTGCTTATTAGTAACATGACTGGGAGCAGACTAGTTTGTAGTACCTGGAATGTCACAAGATCGTGGGCATTTTTGGATAGCAAACTAAGTCATCACGACTGACATATCTACTCCCTCTATGAGCGGCTTCGAAGCCACTGAGCTCTTCAGAATCATAAGATTTGATTCACAGGCTAGTTGGAGGAAGGTTTTTCAAATAAAGAACATGTCTACCTTTTCCTCGAATTCTGCTTTTTTGTTGCGTTACTGGCTGATGACTCAAGTGTGTTTAACCTTACAGGAGACTTCATTTTTCAAATTGCATATGTTTGTGTCATAGAACATTCTGGAAAGAACCGTTCCAGCTCTCAAGCCCACACATGTTTAGGCTTGGCCCATGAGAGAGCTTTCTTTGTTTTTGTCCCGTTGCCTTATTTATTTGCTTTACTTTACATTTGCTTTCAGGGTATGCTTTCAAAAACTGCTTTCTACCCTTCGTTTTTATCAACACTTAAAACATTTTAAATGAAAATTCCTGGATGAAATAGAACTCCCTTGCCACTGATTATTAATGATGTGAATATGCGTGTAGAGTACGTACTGTAACTTTGGTGTTACTCTAAGAGTGGATAAAATTGGTTGCAAAGAGAAAGAAAACTCATCTAAAATATTGGGATGGGGGAGAGTCCACATTTCTCAAAAAATAGTAAATAACAGAATGCGTATTTTGGGGGCCTGTGGTCCCCTCGGGATGTGCAGGCTGACCCTGAAGAAAAACAAGTCCATGCCTGGGGTTTCACAGCAAACAATGACTGCCAACCAGTCTGCTGATGACTTTTGTCTTCCTAAATCTAATCCCGTGATAAACCTCTTGTTTCCTACACTTGACGTGGCCCCCTTTTACTAGTCCCAAATCCATCAGACACATTGTGGTTGGCTCATTGTGACCAAACAGAGCTGACAGTTTCCTTCCTCAGAGTAAACAGTGCTGGTACTTAGACACAGTTCAAAGGCTTTATCACCCCAACGCGGCTATTCTTTTTAGGCGCGTGAGTAGGGCTAACTCTCCCTTCTAATTAAACAACTTTATCCTCCACCAACGTTCCTAATTTCTACCAGTAGTGAAATACTGTATAATTACTCAATCACTGGCCTGTTTTGACAGTCCCCATTATTTTCCTGGATTTTCCCCCCTCCTCCTGTTCACTGCAATCACCATTAGCCCCTCATCCTCATTTAATTTTGTTCCCATGTGTGAAGGCAGCATTGTGCCCTTAATGGACTGGGGGGCCCTGTTCGTGCCGTCTTGGTGTTAGATTTCTCTCTGCTCTAACCCTGGATAAATTACTCCTAATCTGGTCGACGTGGTGTTTGCTTTGGCCCTTCCTTTTTGTCATTTTCATGGTTCCCATTATGTGGGTTCACTGGAGGAGAGATGGAGAAATGCAGGGCCTCCCCTGGCAGAGCTAAGCCCCGAAGGTGTATGATGTCAAGCCAAGTTCTTGGAAGGGACACGCTCTGGGAAAACAATGTCCTACCATGGAGCAGGACTCCACGGTTGCCAAGAGGAGGACGAGTTCTCATGCTCTCCAGAAGACAGACCATTCATGTTTCCTATTGTTTCCCCAGGCCCTAGCTTCCTTCTGTTTATTCCAGCTTCAATAAACCAGTGAGTCACCCTGCTTACTTCGGAGGCCATGTGACTTCCCTCCCCAGGTTCATTCCTGAAGGAGCCTGATGAGACACTTGGGCTGAGCGGTGGCCGAGACGAGAGCTTTGTTTTCAGTCTTTTTCTGTAAGGCTGGGTTTTGTTTCATAACTTCGGATAGAAAGGTGTTGAAACTAAGGTCTTTGAGCGCCTTTTCGCTTCCTTGATGGCAAACTTCTCAGAACCCCTGACCCAAATCTCTGCCTTGCTTCAAGACACTAAACACCGCGTTGGGATGTCATTAACTGATCATTAGTTGACATGGGGTAGGGGGTTCCTAACACAACATTCATTATTAAAAATGACCCTGCACATCCTCTAGGTAAGTGCTGTAAACAGGCAGGCGGGAGAGAAGGCTCTTTAGGAAGCCTCCCAGGAGGGCAGGACTCTGCTGGCTCTGTTCCTGCCAGGCAGCAGGGTGTGGACAAAGGGCTGTGCTGATGGAGGGGCCGGGGCTCCGGGAGATTGCAGTGCTGATGCCACACAGAGGGAAGTTGCCCTGCCGGCTAGCTTGGGGAGGACCGCCTTCTGTCCCAGGGACTGTCCTGCCTCATCGGTTTATGAGGGATTCTTCTATAAAAGGGGGAAGGAAAGGAGAAAATGGGTACAAATAGGAGATGGATTTTACTTTCAGAAAGGTGTGGTTTTTTCCTCCCCAAGGGGACAAAGGATTTATCCCGCTTTATATGTAACCCACCAAAGGTAACACAAAATTGTTAATGACCTTGCCTCCCTAAGGGAGTGGGCTTTAAGAAAGAGAGAGAGAGCAGAAGAGGCAGAACCAGATAGCTCTGGCTTGGGGGAATTTCAAACCCTATACCACATCTCCTGCCCCCAGTATCGAATCTTATTTGGGCATAGACATTCCGTAAAGACCTTTCTGCTAAGGCTGGGTGTGGTGGCTCACGCCTGTGATCTTAGCACTCTGGGAGGCCCGGGCCAGTGGATTGCCTGAGCTAACAGGTTTGACACCAGCCCGAGCAAGAGTGAGACCCCCATTTCTAAAAATAGTCAGGCGTTGTGGTGGGCACCTGTAGTCCCACTTACTCAAGAAGCTGAGACAAAAGAATCGCTTGAGCCAGTTTGATGTTGCTATGAGCTATGACTCCATGGCACTCCACTGAGGGTGACAAAGTGACTCTGTCTCAAAAATAAATAAATAAAAGGCTTTTCAGTTACGTGTCAGGGAATCCGGGTTTTAGGCCTCTCTTTGCCTAAAACTTGGGGCAACCATTGAACTTCTCTTCGGATATAGCATCATCCTCTACCTGTGAAGTAGGGAAATGTCTTCCTGGGAACTTGAGAGTTATTGGGAAGCAGAGGGTGTGACATTTAAGTTGGGCCTGGAAAGTAGTTCACATTAGCCAGGGGAAGGGGCAGGGATGGTGGGAGTGGACAGGGGAGGGGCTCCAAGCCGAAAGCTGACCAGAGCAGTGAAGGGAGTGACACTCAGATGGCTGGAGCTCAGGTGGCCATAGGAGCAGTAGGGGTGGGTGGGCAGCGGCAGCCAGGTCAGAGGGCCGCAGGCTGGGGAGACAGAACCAGCCCAGAAGCTGCTCATACAGTACTTTACAGATTTTGATATTAACCTAGTAACAATGAGGAGCCCAGGAAGTGCTTTGGCGGGAACTGGTCCAGGACCTCAGGGTACAACACTGTCCTCAACTCCTGGACAGCAGAGGAGGTTGACTGAGGGAGGCGTAGAGAACTGTAGACTTCACAGGCTTAATACAACTTTTTTAAGTCGCCAAGGCAAACAAAATATTACCCCCCCCCCAGCATTTTGCCAAAAGGCATTGACAGAAGCGATAAAGTCTGTCATGTCAGCCTCCTCCCCTCATTTTTAAAAGAAGAAAGAGACATTTAGCAAAAAAAGGAAAGGCCAATTTCAGAATAATGGAGGTTATTTAAATTTATTTAATTTGGCTCTAGGAAGAAAAACTGTGTTGCTGTTGTTTTGTCTTGGTCCTGCGAGAACTTTTTTGCAGCCTGGCATTCGTTGGTGGACTGGCATTGGAAAACCAGTAGTTGAGGTAATCTGTTCTCTGGATAAGGAAAACAAAAATACCCAGGCAGATGTGGTGATGTCATGGGAGATGGCAGAGGAAATACTGTGCAGAAGTTGGGGTTGTTCAGGAATGATGGGAAGGATGATGAATATGAAAATCCCCAAGAATGCTTGTGCCATAGTAGGTACTTCAGAAATGCGAGTTGAAACTTAATTTGGTAATAACAACAGCTAATCTTTATTATTGTTATTTTTTTCATTAAATCATAGCTGCATACATTAGTGCAATCATGGGGTACAATGTGCTGGTTTCGTATACAATCTGAAATATTTTCATCAAACTGTTTAACATAGCCTTCATGGCATGTTCTTAGTTATTGTGTTAACACCTTTATATTTCACCTGTACCCTTCTAAGATGCACTGTAGATGTGGCCCCACCAATTGCCCTCCCTCCACCCATCCTCCTTCCTCCCCTCTCCTCCCTGTCCTCTTTCCCCATATTCTTGTGCTATAATTGGGTTATAGCTTTCATATGAAAGCTATAAATTGGTTTCATAATAGGGCTGAGTACATTGGATACTTTTTCTTCCATTCTTGAGATACTTTGCTTAGGAGAATATGTTCCAGTTCTATCCATGTAAACATGTAAGAGGTAAAGTCTCCATCTTTCTTTAAGGCTGCATAATATTCCATGGTGTACATATACCACAATTTATTAATCCATTCATGGGTTGACTTGGCGCCTGTGGCTCAGCGGGCTAAGGCGCCAGCCATGTACACCTGAGCTAGCAGGTTCGAATGCAGCCTGGGCCCACCAAACAACAATGACGGCTGCAACCAAAAAATGACCAGGCATTGTGGCAGGCGCCTGTGGTCCCTTGGGAGGCGGAGGCAGGAGAATCGCTTCAGCCCAAGAGATGGAAGTTGCTGTGAGCTGTGATACCATGGCACTCTATCCAGGGTGACAGCTTGAGGCTCTGTCTCAAAAAAAAAAAAAAAAATTCATTCACGGGTCAATGGGCACTTGGGCTTTTTCTATGACTTAGCAATTACAATTGGGCTGCAATAAACATTCTAATACAAATATCTTCCTTATAATGTGATTTTTGTTCTTCTGGATATATACCTAGTAGAGGAAGTAGAGGATCGAATGGCAGGTCTATTTTTAGATCTCTAAGTATTCTCCAAACATCTTTCCAAAAGGAATGTAGTAGTTTGCATTCTCACCAGCAATGTAGAAGTTTTCCCTTTTAACAGCTAATCTTTAGACAGAGAACAACTGAGCGTTTTTTAATTGCTGACCATTTGAGAGGTAGCTAAGATAGGTATTATTATTCCCATTTTACAGATGAGAAAGTGATTTGAGAGGCTAAATGACTTTTACTTACCAATTATCCCATCAAAATTTGAGCTCTGATCTCTTGTCTTCAAGGAAAAGGAAGGAGAAATGCCATGGTGAGAGATGAGTTGGTGTTGGTGCAAAATTACAGGGTCAGGTGTAGGATTTTGAGGCTGGAACAGAAGATGGAGTGGAAGGAAGGAGAGAGGAAGACAGTGGTTGTTTTATTTCCACACTGTGTATCTGGGATGAGATGGCTGACTTTCAACTGGCAAAATGGCTTTCGTCAGTGTTGTGAGGTGATTCTAAGGACAGCTACATGGAGATTGTAAACAGATTCTTCCGAGATTTACCAAATCTCACTCTATTTCACTGACATGCAGAACAAAACTTTCTTTCCACTCAACACATATTCCACCTGCCTCACTCATGTGCTGTACAGGAGTGTGTATGTATTTGGAGGATGAAAACTAGTTTCAGTGCTAGCACACACACATGTAAACAGAATGACTCACCTGGCTGCTCTCAACAAATTGCGCGATGAATTTTTGTTGATCTTTGAGGGTAGCACGGCAGGCAGAGAGACCACTGGTTCTGGAGTCAGGCCTTTCTGAGACTGAGCCGTGGCTCTATCATTACGAGCTGTGTAACCCTGGGCAAGATACTTAGCTTATCTGGGTTCCTGAGTTGCAAACATAATTACAGAAAATCCAACACATTTGCTTATTCCACGAGTCTTAATTGCATGTTTGTTATGTGCAGGCACATTTTAACCTTAAAGATGTTAGCAGTGAACAGAACAGATCAAGCGCCTACCCTCAGAGAGTTTGCAGTTGGTAACAACGGATGTGGGCCAGATACCGTGCCTGACCTGTCACAGGTACTGTCTTGTCTCCTCAGGACCCTGTGAACAAGTGTAAGAGAGAGCTGACAATATCGTGCTTGGCTTCACTGCCTGGAATGGCTTCAAATTCTAAATGTGCACAGTCCTATACATCAGTCATGTGATATATGTGGGTTTTGAGCACTTGAAAAGTGGCTTGTGTGATTGAGAACCTTATGTTTAAAGTGCAATTTGTTTAAATTTAGATGTAAAACCTAAAGCAGTATAAAATAGTGTCACGCTAAACACACTTTGTTTTTGTTTTCAAATTTGGATACAGCCATTGGAAATTTAGCTTCTGAATTGACAGGCACTGTAAGTATAAAATACATATCAAATTTTAAAGAATTAATATGAAAAATCAGGCAAACTATCTCAATAATCTTCTACATGGACTTCATGTTGAAATAATGTTTGGTGGGGTGGTGCCTGTGGCTCAAAGGAGTAGGGCACCGGCCCCATATGCCAGAGGTGGTAGGTTCAAACCCAGCCCCGGCCAAAAACTGCAAAAAACCCAAAAGAATGTTTGGCGTATATTGGGTTAAATAAAGTATGTTATTAACATTAATTTCACCAGTTTACTTTTTTCACATAGCTATTAGAGAATTTAAAATTGCATATAAAGCTCATATTACATTTCTGTTGGACATGGTAGGTCACAGACTGTGTTTGTTGGCTAGACATATTTCTTTTCTGGGATTAGAATTGTCTTTGAGGGTATGAGGTAGAATAACTATAGGTCACATCAACAGTTGCTTCAAATACTTCAAAGCCGTGTAAGATAACCCATTGTGTCTGAGGCATTTTGTCAACGGAATAGAAGTAAAATGACATCTTAACTGTGTATAGAGTCTCTTTTGCCAGCATTTGTTGAAAAAAAAAAAAACAGGGGAAAAAAAAGTAACAAGATCACAATGTCAAAAGAGGAAGTGAGAAAATTACATAATCCTCAATATTTTAGTAATTATGGCTGGAACAGGAGATGGTGGAGAAAGTGACAAATGGGTCTGTCTTTTCATGTGGGAGAGCTGGTTGATACCGTATATTCTAATTAATTCTCTGTGTTTCAGACGCTGGCTAGAAATTAATACATATCTCTTGTGACCTTTATATTTCATACATAACAAACTACTTCCTCCTCAATTAAAAACAAAAACAAAAACAAAGCTGACACCGGCATTAGTCCCCGTATCTAATTTATCATAGAGTTGGCAATAAGTAATCCATCCATTTAATTGTTTATTCATTAAGAAAGCTGAAGAAACTTCATATACAAGTTTATTTCTTTTTACATTTGGAAATGGTATGGAGAAATAAGTCTACCATTTGTGTAAGCACCAAATTCTCCCGAGGGACCCCACGTTGGCAGAGAATGAGTGAATAGATCATCATTTTTTTTTTAAATGTGCAGATGGAGGTTGGCAAGGAGAAGCAACGTTAGAAAGAAAGTTTTTTTTTGTAGAGACAGAGTCTCACTTTATCGCCCTGGGTAGAGTGCCATGGCGTCACAGCTCACAGCAACCTCCAGCTCTTGGGCTTAAGCGATTCTCTTGCCTCAGCCTCCCGAGTAGCTGGGACTACAGGCGCCCGCCACAGCGCCCGGCTATTTTTTTATTTTGCAGTTCGGCCGAGGCCGGGCTTGAACCCGCCACCTTCGGTATATGGG
>CAUYON010061384.1:0-10652 GCA_963573935.1 Arctocebus calabarensis
AAAATCACATTATAACAAAGACATCTGTACCAGAATGTTCATTGCAGCCCAATTCATAATTGCTAAATCATGGAAGAAGCCCAAGTGCCCATCGACCCATGAATGGATTAATAAATTGTAGTACTTGTATACCATGGAATATTATGCAGCCTTAAAGAAAGATGGAGACTTTACCTCTTTTATGTTTACATAGATGGAGAACGAACATATTCTTTTTAGCAAAGTATCTGAAGAATGGAAGAGAAAGTATCCAATTTACTCAGCCCTACTATGAAACTAATTTATGTCTTTCATATGAAGGCTAAAACCCAATTATAGCACAAACATATGGGGAAAGGGACAAGGGAGGGGAAGGGAGTGGGAGGATGAGTAGAGGGAGGGTAATTGGTGGGACCTCACCTATGGTGCATCTTAGAAAGGTACAGGTGAAACTTACTAAATGTAGAATATAAATGTCTGAACCCCATAACTAAGAAAATGCCATGAGGGCTATGCTAAACAGTTCGATGAAAATATTTCCATTCGTATATGAAACCAGCACATTGTACCCCATGATTGCATTAATGTACACAGCTATGATTTGGTAGAAGAAAAAGAAGGAAGAGGAGGAGGGGGTGAGGAGGAGGAGGAGGAGCAGGAGGAGAATTATTATTTTTGGCATCGTCTCCCTCACAAATCTTCCCAGTCTATAATGAGTGTCCTTGGGGTAGCCCCCACGAACCATTTCATCTGGGAGCTGTGAAAACTATGAGAATAACAGTCATCTGCCTTCTGCCCTTGAGAGGGGCTGTGTGACAGTCATCCTTGGGTCCCAGTGGCCACCAGAATCCTTGACAAGTATTTGTCGAAGAAAAGAATTGGAAAAGGTAGGAAATAGCAGCTGGCCCTTAGCACTTCAGGCATGTTATAGGCTCCTGGTAAACACTGTACAGTTGACCCTTGAACAATGCTCAGAGTTAGGGGCTCCCGAGAACCCCCCTGTGCAGACGGCTCCCTAAAAATGTAACTGCTGACAGCCTACTATTGCCTGGAAGCCTTACTGATGACATAAACAGCTGATTAACACAGACCTTGTGTGTTGTATATGATGTACTGTATTCTTACAACAAAGTCAGCTAGAATAAAATAAAAATGTGGTTGCAAAATCATAATGAAGAGAAGTATATTTACTATTTACAGTTGCTTCCCATCCCTCACATCATGGCCTGAGCTCTACCTCCTGCCACATTCCCCTAACTCCCAGTCCATGAAAAAAATTGTCTTTCATAAAACCAGTCCCTGGGGCCAAAAGGGTTAGGGACCTCTCCCCTAAAGGGAGGCTTTTAGGAGGTCGCAGTAGGAACTAGGAAGGTGTGCTCATAAATGAACAGAACTTGGGTTCTTCTAGTCACTCCTTTGTTAATTTACATGAATCCTTACTGAACGTGTCAGGCACTGTACTTGGCATAAGAAATATTACAAGTGCCACAAGACCCCTGCCTTAGCAATAGATGTTTGGCAGGCAGGGCCAAAGGGGCCAAGGGAAGGATGCCCAGTGCGGAACCACAGACTGAGGGCTGCCAGCATCTCTCTCTGTCAAAGGGCCCAGAAGCTATTTCTTGCCTGTACAGCTCGGTGAACTGGTGGGAGGCTCCTGTTGCTTGAACTGGGGAAAGCAGAGGGAAGCATGGACCTCTGGGCCCACAGACGGCCAGAAGGAGATGCCAGGGAGCAGCAAGCCCAGATCAGGAGCCCAGAGGGGGGGATTCGAAGGGTGTATGGACCCGGAGCTGCTAACAGACGCTCACGGGCAGGACCTGGCTCACACCTCGGCTCTCCCTCTCCATGCCTTGGTTGTGAGACTTTGGGCAACAGAATCTATGTTCTCGAACCTCAGTTGTTCCAGCTACAAAATGGTCTAATCCTAATATCCTCCTCCTAAGTTTTTGTGAACCAAGCAAGATCATGTATGGAAAGCAGTGAGGCACGGTACCTGGATGAAAATTCCCTGAGTATTAGCTGCCATTAACGTAGAGCAGGGCTTTGCTGTGAGAAGTTAAATACTTCATTCCCCAAGGGAAGCTTTTGTGTGTTAACCACTAGAGCTAGCCGGCCCCCGGCGGGGGTTCTCTGCCGTCCTTTGCACGACCTGCACTCAGCACTCATCACGCTGAATTATAATTTACTGCTTCACACACCCATCTACCACCCACCGAGCACAGCTCCAACGCAGAACAGCAGCTTGTACGTATATGGATTCTTAGCACTTATTACATAATCCCAACACATACTAAGGGTCCAATAAATGTTTTTGAGTAAAATAGCTATTTAATGAAGAAGAGCTATGATTCATGGAGTTTTGTCACATCATCAAATCAAAGCAACGGTCTCCTATTAGATCCGGCAGTGAGAGCTCTGCCATTTCTAGCACATTCCATTCAAAATCTTAAATGTTACCCCAGTTCTGACCATGTGGACCAGAGCGCACAAACGGTACTTATTCCTATGTTTCCCTGTAAGTCAATCATTTCGCATATTTTCTCAGTGAGGCTCTGTTGTCATAGAGATCACAGTGATGTCAGGATACGCTGAAAGAATGGAAAATGCGGCAGAGTTTCAGCCTGGCATGCTGCAGTCATTCTGAGAGTTTTGCAGCATACTCATCAACAAAGATCTCTTCAAATTAGAGTTCTGGAACAGGATGACAAAACAAGTCTTAAAATCACACAGGTGATACAGTCATTCTGGTCCAGGGGAGCCGCCAGAGGGGGAGGGGGCGGCACCCTGGATCTCAGGCCACTGCTGTCCCCTTGTGGCCTGGCACATGATATGCTTTGCTTTCCAAAAAAAAAAAAAAAAAAGATTTAGGCAGAAACTGACACTTCCAAGTCCACCCTCTTCATTCTCTCAAAGCTGAAGCAAAAAATTGAACTTATTTTTCCAAAGAAATGATAATGAGGAAGATATCTTTGCCTAATGCACTGCCCAGCATGAGTGCTATCTGCTGGGACTGGGTTATGAAAGGATGAAAATAGCTGTGCCCAGAAGGAAGAAGGCTGCATCTGGTAGTGGAATTTACCCAGAGCCTTGGCCCTGGAAGAACAGCAATGTTCTCTCACTGAAGTGTGAAGTCAGTAGCACCACGTGACTGAGGGACATCCCGGCTGACATGACCCAGGATGTCCTGTCACAGCATCACCATGAAATAGGAGCAAGGAGCTGAACACATCTAATCCAAATTCCCCCCTTCTAAGTTCAGGACTTCAGAGCTGTAAATATGTTACAGTGTTTTACCCCAAATCATTCTGAGTCCCATATTTTGAGATCATCAAAGTACACTTTGTCATTTTTCTCACTCTTTCATTCATTTAGTTAACAAATATGTGCTGAGCACCGAGCCCATGCCAGTCTTTCTCAGGGCCTCCACGGTCAGATCCATCCTTGACCTCTTGGAGCTTACATTGTATATAGCAGAATCAAATCTATCTATCTATCTATCTATCTATCTATCTATCTATCTATCTATCTATCTATCTATCTATCGCTATCTCTATCTCTCCTCTCACTTCTACCTACCCAATGACTATATGGGCTTGGATTTCTGTGTTGGACATCCCTGCTTTTGTGTGAGAACCACATTACAACTCGTTTTTACTCCTCGTTGAGTTGGCTCCTATAAATTTCTCACAGGGATGTGCAGCACGTTTCTGCCAGGAGCAGGCTGAAACCCATGTGGATGACAGGGATAAATGACTTCTATCAAAGATTCTCTATTCTAATACTCTGGTGTCTCTTCTCTTTAGTAAAAACCAAGATCACATAAATCTTGTGCCTTTTACTAAAGATTTCCATGGAGAGGAACATCTCTGAGTCTGAAACCAATTTTTTGAGGCCTTGTTTTGGCAAGCCTACCTGACTGGTTTAAAAAAGAAGATATGGCTTGAGTTATTGCAGATAATTCAATCTGATATTGAGTTAAGATATTGTAGTATCTACAAGTAACTAAAGGGCAAATTTAAAAAAAAAAAGATTCTCTACACTGGGCACAGCAGGAAGAGGTCAGCTTAGTCTCCCCAGAGAAGAAGGGAGAAGCACCCCGGAGCCCCCAGCTTTCCTGGAGAAAGGGGAGGGGCCGTCCCAGTGCACAGCCCTATGGCTGCTGGTTCTTCCTGGGGTGGGGAGGAGCACTCCTGGCTGATAGCTGCTGAGGGATAGAGACACTGTCCCCTGGGACCCTCCTTTATGCCCAGTGCTTTTCTCCCTTTTGTCTTCTGAGTAACAAAATTGTAAATGCTGGATATTGAACCCTTGGCATTCTGGGTTTTCAAACCCAGCTAGTGTGGGCTTGCCCAGGCTGGCGCTGTGGCAACTGTGTGGCTATGGCCCAGGTGCTCTGAGCCTTCAGCTGCAGGTCACATGCTTGACCGGCACTAACACAAAGATGGACACACAACACAAACGGACAGAAATGGTGCTGTCCCCCTTTGCCCCACTCAGCAGGAGGGATCTGAGAGTGGGTGGCTTTTCCAGGCTCTTCACATTGGTTTGCTTATTTTCTCACTGAGGGGTCCTCGGGCATTCATTCTAATAAGCTATCAATGTGGATGACAGTATCCCAGGAAGGTGGAATTCCTTTCCAGTCCATGAGAAAACCCAAGAGAAGAGTAAGCTGCATGGGAGAACAGCTGGATGGCTGGAAGGAATATAGCCATCCCTTTCTGTGGTCCCCAGGCCTCAATCAGAGGAAGCAGAGCATCCCAGGGGGAAAAGTCAGGTTGACTTGGGACTGAATTCTAGCTCTGCCTTTTAACTTTGTGATTTGTTAATCAACACACTGACCCTATTTCCCCATCCATAAAATGGGTACAAGAATATAAACCTCATAAGCTGTTCACAAGACTTAAGTTACATAAAGTATCTGGAACAGTGTCCAAAGCATAGCAATTACTCAGTAGAAGGTAAAACATTGCATTTATCCCAGAAAAAAATGGGAGGCCTTTAGGATCTTTAGGATCAATGAAGGGGAAAGGGGGACTATCCTCATTTTCTCAAAAACGTTGCATCTGAGGATACAGTGGGACCACCCACTAAAGTGTGCAAAGTTGAGTTCAATAGCTAACTGAAGTCCATGAGCCTGACGTCTTCCCCACACTCAGTGTACCAGGTTGGATGACAGAAGGAAATGAATGAGTGTACTGGTGAGCACATCAAAAGTCGCCCTTACAAGAGGGAAGAAAAAGAATTCCCACAAGCTTGTCTGTGGCATGATGGGGAAGCATAGTTGACCGCCTTACAGGTGGCCCCTGGGGCATCATAGGGAGTTAGGGAACATCATCATGGGACCTGATGGGCTCATGGCTTAGAAGAACACAATTAGGCAAGTTGTCATGTAGCCAGCACAACAGCAGACCTCTGGACACTAGCAACATTTGTAGAAAGTCATTTGAAAAATACCACTTTTTCTCCTTTTCTTTGTAATTTACTACCAACAACAGAAATTGCCTGTCTTCATCCATTCAGGGTGCTGTAACAAAATACCACAAATTAGGTGGCTTATATACAACAAAAATATATTTGTTGTATAAGCCAAGATCAAGGAAGATTTGGTGTCTGGAGAAGGACATTCCTCACAGTCCTCACGTGGCAGAGACAGGCAGCAAGCTCCCTCCTGACTCACAGTCACACTGATCCCATTCATGATAGCTCCACCTTAATGAGCTCATTTAATTCCAATTACCTACAAAAGAGCCCACCACTTTGTAATACCAACATAGGGGGTAGAATTTCAACATACAAATTGGACCGGGGTAGGGGGCATGAACATTCCGTTAATAGCACTCACCAAAGTCTTTCTGAAGGTACAAGGGTGTTTTATCCTCTTTAGCTTCTCTGGTCTTTCAGAAAATGCAGTATTATTCCAGAGGTGGAAAAGAGACAGTAGTTTGGAAAGCTCAACTTACTGTGGTTACTACAGTCATGCGTTACTTGATGACAGGGATACATTTTAAGAGATGCACCATTGGGGGTTCCTGTTGTGTGAATACCATGGAACGTACTTATACAACCTAGATGGTGTAGCCCGCACACACCTAGGCTAGGTGGTCTTGGGCCGAGGCCACATACCTGGACATCATGGTACTCTGCTGAATACTGTAGGTGACTGGAGCACAATGGTAAGTGTCCATGTGTCTAAACATGGCTAAACATAGAGGAGTACAAAAAAAAATATGGTGTAAAAGATATAAAACAGGACACCAGCACAGGGCACTTACCATGAATGGAGCCTGCAGGACTAGTAGTTGCTCTAGGTGAGTCAGGGAGTGAGAGGTGAGTGGATGTGAAGGCCAAGGGCATGACTGCGCACTGCTATCGATGTTATAAACATTGCACACGTAGGCTGAACTAAATTTATTTTTAAGATTTTTCTTCAGTAACAAGTTAACCTTAGAGCTTACTGTAACTTTTTTACCTAGAAAGATTTTTTTTTAAACTCTGACTCTTTTAATAATAATTAGCCTAAAACATGAACACAATCTACAGCTGTACAAAAATGTTTTCTTTCTTTATGTGCTTACTCCATGGGCTTTTTTTTTCTTTTCTTTTTTTACTTTTTCTAGTTTTTTTCTTAAAACTAAGACACAAACACATACAGTGGAGGCCTGATCAGGGTCAAGATCATCAATATGATGTCTTCATCTCTGCATCTTGTCCCACTAAATACTAGGTCTTCAAGAGCAGTATCATCCATGGCACTGTCACCTTCTATGATAACAGGGCCTTCTTCTGGAATACCGCCAGCAGGACCTTGCCTGAGACTATTTTGCCTTCTTTTTTATAAGTAGAAAGACTATGCTCTAAAATAAAAATACAAAGTATAGTACAATAAGTACATAAACCAGTGGAACAGTACTTTAATCTCAAGTGTTACATTCTATACATATGAGCTAGACTTGGATGTGACTGGCAGCCAGTAGGTTCATTAGCACCAGCACCATCACAAACATGAGTGATGTTCGTGATACAGTGTTAGGACAGCTACAAAGTCACAAGGGGACAGGAATATGTCAGCTTCATCATCATCTTATAGCAGTGATTTTTAACCAGCGTGCAGCAGCTGTGAGGTATGTTAGGTGTGCTGTGAAAATTTTTAAAGATCAGGGTGGCGCCTGTGGCTCAAAGGAGTAGGGCACTGGCCCCATATGCTGGAGGTGATGGGTTCAAACCCAGCCCTGGCAAAAAAAAAAAAAAAAAAAATTACTAATCAAATTATTTTTGAAAGAAGTTAAAAGCAGAGTAAGTATATTCTTTATTTTATGCTCTCCCTTTTTTTTTTGATCAACATAATTTAAATGTGCTGCAGAATTTTAACTGTAGGTTCAAGTGTGCCATGAGATAAAAAAGATTGAAAAACACTGTCTTAGAGGCACAGTCCGTAGTTAACCAAAATGGTATTATGCCTCACATGACTGTATTTATAACCAAAACCATCTTGAAGTTGCTGGGCGAGAGCAGCTGCCGTCCTTGCTCACACAGGTTGCCCTACTTTTGAAGAATTCCAAGGCTTTGTGAAACAGTTTCTGGCTAACCAGCAAAGGGAGGCCTTGCATTGCAACTTGCCTCTCTCCAATCCAAAGTGAACTCTCACTTGAAAAGGGACCTCACCTTCCCAAGATAAGACCTCACAGCTCACACTCTTACTTCTCTCATTCTTGATTTAGCAGATGCATTTATAAAGCTGCACTAGTAGAGTCTCAGAGAAACGTAATCAGAGTGCCACTGTCCCAGGCCCCTGTGGGCACATCAGCCACACCCCTCACCATGCATCTGGGCACCAGCACTCACATCTGAGTGATGATGTACAATTGAGGTCACCTCCAAATCTGACCCACATCCACAAAAGGGGGCAGCGACAGTGCCATGAGTGTTACTACTAAACCTACTATGCTGCCATCAAAGTGGACTAGAAACTTTTCTTTTCCTTATTTTAACTTCCATCCTTACACCACCCAGTGAAGGAAATGGAACAGATTTGTTTTCCCCTTTGCTGAGGTCTGGAGGGATTGATTGACTTGTCCAAGTAGACAGAGGTAATGACCGTGCTTGGGGGAAGGTGCCCTTCCCTCACTGCCCTCCGTGGCTCTCAGAGGTGGGAGATCCTTGTGAAACAGATTTTTCTGGTTGGAAGCATTATGCAAATAGTAACATTTTATTGTTAATTAGACATTTCAAATAAATTGGAGCACTCAGAGACACATGTTTGTCTGTTTTTAATTTGTTCTGGCTTCTTTAAGAAATGCTTAAAGAATACAAGGAGACTATAACTTGATCTTCAGCTTTCAAAACTCTGCAAAGGTGTATAATGAATAAAAAGAGCTGGAGACATATATAAAGACTTTAAAAGAAACATGAAGATGCCATACAAATGGTCGTGTTGACAACTGTTGCCACCACTGATTCCCATTGATTAGGGCTACAGGAAGCCTCAGGACACACACAGTCCCCACCCCGGAGGAGACACCACGGGGATCCTTCAGCAGGTGTTCTCGTGTGCACCTGTTTATAGAATATCAAGGCAACATCTATTATTAACCCTGAATTTGGGGGGCAATCTGTTTGAAAGGTGCTATTCCAAAGCAGGCCCCCTATGTGGTGTCCTGTAGGAAGTCACGTGGCACAGGGATGGTGACTCACGACTTTGGCTCGGGCAGATCTGAGAGACCCATCGGTTATTTTGTCTACGCAGAGGGAAGGTTACAATAAGCTGATGTCATTGTGACGGGCATCGGACTGTTCCCTTCTGAAAGTATTCATTTTCAGCAGTAGGGGGTATATGTTAGATCTTTGTTTATCTTGCAGTCGAATTCTCAGCCACGTCTGTGGAAGTTTGAGTTGGCAACTTTTGGCCAGATAATTGAGAGGATTAAAGAACTCTCTTTTTTTTTGTCTTGTTGAAAAAAAGTCATTTTTTTAAACTCACAGAAGAGAAACGGAATTTGCTTTCTGAATATTTTCTTTAATATTTTCAAATATATTTGACAGAGGGCTTTGGTGACTTCAACTATGGAAAGATATGTGGCATCTCTCACATTGAAAAGCATTACATAAAAGGTAAGCACAGTACTGAAATGGCTAATAGAATTTTAGTTGAAGAATTATTCTGATATATTATAACTGTGAATTAACTATATATAAATTAATGAGATTTTTAAAATCAGGGTGCTGTAAAAATATATATTAAATAGAATGAACCAGAAATAATAATAATATAACATTTCACTGCTATTTTTTTTAATAGAGACAGGATCTCACTCAGGCTGGTCTCGAGCTCCTAAGCCCAGGTAATCCACATGGTTTGGCCTCCCAGAGTGCTAAGATTACAGGCATGAGCATATGTAACTTGAATAACTCTTAAATAACTCTTGAATAACTATATTTAACCTTTTTGAACATTTGATTCTGGATAAATAGGAGTTTAATATATCCATGATTTAGAACTCATCACATATAATAAAATTAATGCAATTTAAATATATTTGGATACATATATAATTCAAATACAGTAGAACCTCTGTAAGTTGACCACACAAGGGACTGTAACTAACTGATCAACATATGGAGGTGGTCAACATAAGGAACTAGGCCTATTGTACAGATGTGTACACGTGGTGCATATCTGGTCTATGAAAATCAGGTCAATTTGAGGTGATTAATGTAGGGAGGTAGTCAACTATGAAGATTCTTTTGTATATTCAAAATAAGTCAAATTAAATGTAGCCAAATTGGTGTTCTAATAACAAATGAATTAAAAATAAAAAAAAACTCAGAGGCTTAAAATAAAAAGAATTTTTTCATCATGTTTGGTGACTAAATCAATTGCTACCATAATAGCATTATTTATTAATAATAGCCTAAATAATATTTTTGAACTTTTAGAATCATTATTGCATTTTAGTTTTCTTATTCATAAAAAATAAATGAACGTGGAAGAGACTGCCAATAACCTAAGCATCATTTCTTCTTTATTTTCTTACTAACAAGACCCCAATTTGGTCAAGGACAACTGTGTATCCAGCTACAGTTCTGGCCTCCCTTGCACATGTACTGGCCACATAGACAGTATTGGCTCAGGAGAGACAGACAAAAGTTCCCAGGTGAAACTTTTGGAAAAGCTCTTTAAAAGTGAACAGACTTGGTAAAAGTCTTGGCTACATGTAAATTGACTTATTTTGAATATATACAAGTCTTCTGAAGGAAAGCATAGGAAAAACATTGGAAGATATCGGCCAGGGAAAAGACTTCATGAAGAAGACTGCCATGGCAATTGCAACAACAACAAAAATAAACAAATGGGACTTAATTAAACTCAGAAGCTTCTGTAAAGCTAAGGAGACAACAACCAAAGCAAATAGACAACCTACACAATGGGAAAGGATATTTGCATATTTTGAATCAGACAAAAGCTTGATATCCAGGATCTATAGAGAACTCAAATTAATCCACATGAAGAAAGCCAACAATCCCATATATCGGTGGGCAAGAGACATGAATAGAACCTTCTCTAAAGAAGACAGATGAATGGCTAACAAACATATGAAAAAATGCTCATCATCCCTAATTATTAGAGAAATGCAAATCAAAACCACCCTGAGATATCATCTAACTCCAGTGAGAAT
>CAUYON010061386.1:0-21833 GCA_963573935.1 Arctocebus calabarensis
ATTAAAGAACCTAGTGCACACTTAAAATTCAGGTCAGCACACAACAACAATGAGGTTCTTTGATGTGAGGTCAGCTTTGGTCATTCTCATATACTCATTAAACAGGTTAATCAACTTAGGGCAGGATATAGGATAGGAATAACCAAAAATCTATTTAATTACCATTACCCGGAGAACTTTCGCAGAAAGATCTGTTTTATTTGTTTGACACAGCAAGTGCTGTTTCACTGTCTGTGTATGTGGAAGTTAAAGGTGCTATTTCTGGAATTGTGTGCTTTTTCTCAAGTTATAAAATATAGATATTACACAAATGTTTGTATTTATTATTGATTAAGACATTATGAAAATAAGTGGCCTGGTGTTTGTTTTTTCCTCTCATACATTTTTCTTTCTTTGTTAAACTCACCATGGGTCAAATTTGTAGATTCTGTCTCATGCTATTTACATTTGTTCGCCTTCCCTTGAGTCAAGAAGGTGCTGGAGTGACACATGAGTTCAGATAAGTAAACTCCATTCCTGTTCTTCTAATGTACACAGTATGCAAAAAGGAAGAACACTTGGCAAGAATGATCAATGCCTATTACAAATGCTTTAATAGAAAGACCTGGACTTTAAGGTCAAATAGACATGGACTTACATCTAACTCCCTGATCTGCAGATGCTCATTTGTGAAATGAAGACAGCGAGACCCACCTTCCATAACTGAGGTGAAGGCACAGTGAAAGGAAGTACATAAAGTGCTTAGTGCAGTACTTGGAACAGGGTAGAACTTAATGGTAATTACTTTTATCATTAAGAAAATACTTTCCTAAATCACTGATCCCACAACACTGCTAATTTGGGGGGTATAATGTTCTTTCCCTCTGTAAAAACTGTATTCGGTACTTCTTAATACAAACCTTTTTATTTCTTTTGGAACCAGGGTCTTGTTGACCTCCTGGGCTCAAGTGATCCTCCCACCTCACTCTCTGGAAGAACTGGGACTACAGGAGCAAGCCACCAGGACTGGCTACAGCCTATTCATTTTTTTCATGATGAATATACAACATATGATGTGAAATTAAAGAATGACCATCCCTTACTAGACTTTTAAATAACAGGGTCTTGACAACCTCAGGAGGAAGACACCATGAGTGCGTGTCACAGACATCTGAATGTTTTTCATCATATACTCATCCCTTCTTTGCCACGAGTATACTCAAAAATTCATAAGTATCCCAAATAACTCTTGAATATCCTGCAGGAAAGTACCCTTGTTTCTCACTATTTACAGTAGTTAATGTTCTATACAGATACTGCAAACACTGAGTTAGTAAGTCAGTCATAACTCCTACAGGAAAGACCAGGTTAGGTTCCTTTAAGCCTCTGGTCACAACACTTTCATCAACCAATTCAGACATAACCTTGTTTTATATACTTGAATGTGTTTCAATTTAAAGGCACCTTATTTAATATATATTATTGATTCATTAACATTGAACTCTTAACTACCAGCACTATAATTCATGCCTGAACAAAGCTTATCTAATACACATAATTTCTCTGTAAGGCACATCAAAGACTTCTTGAGCTTAGGAACACTAGATAGCTCTTCAGCATTATGCTTGGGGACCATTTTAAACATAAAATCACTAAGAAAAAGCACAAAAATGCAAAAACGTGACATTAAATTGATCTCCAAAAGGACACAAAATATGAGAACTGAAATAAGAAGGCAGAACAGTGCTTTATTCGACCTTAACTGGGAAACTTAGGCACTGGGCAAATCAAATTTTTCACTTTATAAAAAACAAACAAAAAAATTATGTGTAATCCAAGCTACTTAGGAGGCTGGGGCAAGAGGATCACTTGAGCCCAAGAGATTGATGCTGCAGTGAGCTACAGTGACACCACTGCACTCCAGCCAGGGTGAGACTGTCTCTAAAAACAAAAACAAAAACAAAAGCTAAACTAAACTAAAAACATGTTATTTTTTAAAATGTGGCACTGATAAAAAAAGTAAGCAGACCACTAGAGTGACACATGTTGCCCACAAATTACATTGCATTTGCATGTATGTATGGTTAATATTGGGGAAATTGGTCAGGGATTTGTGGGAAAAAAAACATTTGTAGTATCACTTGATGTTATTCACCAGAATAAGTTATAAAGACTAAATAGTTCAATAAAATAGAAAATATATATCAGATATAGGTTGATATTTATCAGATCTCTGTTTAAGAAAGGCATTTTAATTTTACGACAGTGGAGGAAATTACAAGAGAAAATATCTGCTATGTAAAAGTTTCAATCTTCTGTTTTTAAAAAGGTGACCACAAGTTAAATAAACAAAATGAGAAATATATTTTGGCAGACTGTGATTGTCTACCCCAAATCCATTATTTCTTTTCTACTTTACCAACAGACTTCCAGTTTTGTCACAGTGGCAATCTGTCCATTCAGAACCCCCCTTCTAAACATCTTTGCAGCTGGAGGTGGCTGTGTGGTACGTTTGGATCAAGGGAATGATTGGAGATTGGTAAAGCTTCACAAAAGAGACAAAGTGCAACAAATGGTTGGTGCTCCACCTAGACACCCTCAGACACTTCTTACTGCCGAGTGAGCTGAAACCTTTGCTTCAGGCACCTGTTATTTTCTTCTGAGCACTCTCTTTTTGCCTAGATGTCTGAAGGACTGGGGTGGTCATATCCTTGCCCCAACCCTATGCCCACTGAGCTACTTTGCTTCAACCTGACGCAAACTCTAATGTAACTCGGTGTTATCCGATGTGCTGCCCGATGTGCACAGAAGCCAATACCAAGGCACTGGCTTTTGAGGAAAAGAAAGACTTTATTGCAAGACTGTCCAACAAGAGGGAAAAGGCAGGCTTAAATCCGTCTCCCTGACTTGGGGTCTGGGGTGGGTTTATGGGCTCAGAAGGCAAATGAAAGGATTTAGGACAGCAGTTCTCAACCTGTGGGTTGCAATCCCTTTGTAACAATGAAAATACATCATGGCATTAGGAATGTTGAGAACTACTGATTTAGGAACATTGGCTTGGCAGGGTCTGACAGGAGGGCTTCAAATTTGACCACTGAGCACACAGAGATGGATTTTAGCACCAGATCTTCCTGGACAATAAATCCCTTGCTTCTGAAAGAGTTCCAACACTCAGCTTTCTGTGATGCCCTGCTCTTCTTGGTTCTAAGGGGAGGAATCATTGGCTCCCAGAGCTGTCAGAGGTAAAAGCATGTTCTATTACACATGCCCAAGCTATATGACTTTCAATTTTGGACTCTGTTATACCTATAGGGTAACTTGACATTTTATCAACAGAGTAGGCCCAGTTTGGACTGGTCCTATAGTTACAAAATTTATGCTCAGAGTTCCCCCCCCCCTTTTTTTTTGCAGTTTTTGGCCGGGGCTGGGTTTGAACCTGCCACCTCTGGCCCTACTCCTTTGAGCCACAGGCACTGCCCCAGAGTTCCTCTTAAGATCAGGCTGAAGCTGATGCTTGACCTAAAATCACTCTTGCTTGGCTTGGCTTTTTTTTCTCTATGCTGCTTCCCCTTATTTCATTCAGTGATATTTTTCCTAGAAACACACCCTTAGTAAATCACTAGTTTATGAATGGGTTAGGGGCTGCCTCTGGGGAATCTGACCTATGACATATATGTAGCTGACGTGCCTTTTCATGTTTTGCTTCTGTGCCCCGCACACTGCTATCTTTCTCTTTTCCGGACTATGGATGAAATGCATGGAGTTTAAGCAACTATCATGCAACCATGAGACAATAAGAAAAGAGTCAAAGGCCCTTACATTAAGGATGGTATAGCAAAAAGATGGGAAGAGATAATTCAGTTATCACATTAGCCCTAGACTTCTTTTTGCATAAGACCAGTAAACATCTTGGTTATATGCCTGGTATAGTAGGCAGTATAATAGCCCCCCCAAAGACGTTTACATCCTAGTCCCTTGGACATTTTACAGGGCAAAGAAGAATTAAGGTTGCATATGGAATTAAGTTCGCTACCTAGCTAACCTTAAAATAGGGAGCTTATTTTGAATTATCTGAATAAGTACTAGCCTCAGAGTTCTGTGGTAAAGAATAAATAAGATGATCCATATAAAGGCCTAAAACAGTGAGCCTCAAGCAATGGTAGCTATCATTATCACCAGTTATTACTTGGATAGAAATGTGAGTGCCAGGCAGTGCCTGTGGCTCAAAGGAGTAGGGCACTGGCCCCATATACTGGAGGTGGTGGGTTCAAACCTGGCCCTGGCCAAAAACTGCAAAAATAAATAAATAAATAAAAGAAAAGAAATGTGAGTGCCAACATGTTTATGAGTGACATGTTGATTGAATAAATCAAGAAGTAGTCAAATATCCAAAAGCCTTGACTCTGAGCTCTGTATCTCCCCAGCCCTCCTCAACTGATCACACAGGCTGCTCAGTCCAACCCATCTCCATAAGTCACCTACATTCTTATTCACACATCTTTGGGGTAATTCAGCCACTTCATACCTTACCATGCTGAGTGTCTGCAGATGGTGGGGGAATCGTCAGCATTCCCACACGTGGGGTCACTCACTGGGCATCGCCAAAGGTTACTACACTGCCTCTGCTCCAGGACATTCTGCATAGGACAGCAGAGAGATCTCTTTGAAAGTGTATGTTAGATGACATCACTTCCCTGATTACCCTGTTAAAAAAGGCTTTTCTTTTTTTTTCTGTTTTTTTTTTTCAGTCTCACTTTGTCACCCTCGTTAGAGTGCTGTTGTGTCACAGCTCACAGCATCCTCAAACTCTTGGGCTTAAGCTATTCTCTTGCCTCTGCCTCCCAAGGTGCCTATCACAACACCTGGCTATTTTCAGAGACAAGGTCTCACTCTGACTCAGGCTGGTCTTAAATTTGTGAGCTCAGGCAATCCACCTACCTTGGCCTCCCAGAGTGCTAGGATTACAGTTGAGAGCCACCATGCCTGGACTTAAAGGCTTCTCTCTGAGTTTAAAGTACAGACTCCCATTGGCTTTCTGGGCCCTGCACCCTCCACAACTGCCTGTCTCTCCAGAGGCTCTCTCTTGCTTTCTCACTCCCATCTCCACACTCCAGATATAACCTTACTTTTCAGTTCCTCAAGCAACAAGTTCCCTTTATTTCACTGACCTCCTTGCTTCCTCCCCTTGGCTTCTCTCTGCCTAGATCCTTTTTCCCTTTTCGCTTGGTTAATTCCCACTCCCATGCTGGGAAGTGACTCTAACTCCTAGACCAGATTAGATTTCCCTGTTTTGCCTTCCCACAGCACTCAGTGTTTCCCCAACCATCACTGCAGGTTACTGTACTTAATCTGTTTCATGTCTTTTGTCCCCAATAGACTGTAAGCTTTGTGGGGCCCCCATTATGTACGTCTAGTTTGTGACTATATTCTCAGCAGCCATCATAGGGCTTGACCCAAAGCATCTCTCAAAGAATATTTGTTGAAAGAATGAATTTATTAAATTAATTAATAAGTTAAAGAATAAAATACCAAGGGGACAAAAGCAAAAATGAATCTTAACATCATGAATCAGTCCATATCCACTAAAATAACACAGGTTTGGGCCCAGAGAATAAGACAGATATATAGGTGAACACCCCATGCCTCAGTTTCCTCATCTATAAATAAGGCATCTACAAAATCCACATTAGAGGGTTGCTATGAGTATTAAGGTAATTAGTATAAATAAAGCACTTACAGCCGGACTCAGTGGCTCATGCCTGTAATCCCACCACTCTGGGAAGCCAAGGCAGGTGGATTGCTTGAGCTCAGGAGTGAGAGATGAGCCTGAGCAAGAGCAAGACCCCGTCTCTACTAAAAATAGAAAAACTAACCATGTGTTGTGGCAGGTGCCTGTAGTCCCAGCTACCTGGGAGGCTGAGGCAGGAGGATTGTTTGAGCCCAAGAGTTTGAGGTTGCTGTGAGCTATAATGCCACAGAACTCTACCAAAGGCGACAAAAACTCTGTCTCAAAAAAAAAAAAAATTAAAATTAAATAAAAATAAAACACTTAGAACAGGATCTGGGATATCTTGGCATTGCATATGATTAACATTATCATTTACTTTGGGTATTTTCCTGAGTAGAAAAATATACCACAGAGTGAATGTGGGGGCTGTACACTGAGGCAAGCACAAGCTGGAGGGCACAGTCGTTGCCTGGTGATGCCCAGTGCTCCCCATCCTAGAGGAACAGCAACGGGCTGAGGCTGGTACTTCTCATCATTTCCCATTATCTACAACTTGGTACAGAGTAGAAAGTTACAGCTCTGCTCTGTGGAACTGCACAGAAACCCTTGTTGCATTTTCAGCCCATCTGGAGAGCTGGGCCAAATGAGTATTCCATCTTTATCCTCCCAAGTCCCCAAGAATAACACATCAAAGAGCATGTTTGCATCCCTACAACAGATAACAGCACTGCCATAAGCTTCAGGGTCCACACATGCTACAGATAGAATGAATTAATAATTTCACATATTTATAAAATATAAATTAACCCAAGAAATATATAACTCCAAGTAAAATTCCTGCTTTTTAAAACTGAGCAGAGAAAGACACTTTGATAAATGAAAGCCTAGTAAATTTTCTTTATATGGCAACACCAAATTGGCATTTATCACATGGAATAAATCATTCCTCTCCGATATATAGGTACTGACACAACAGACGCATCAGGCTATGTAGGAGGAGGGGAAAGGGTGGGGAATGGTACAAGTGACTTTTTAAATTACATTTGATTAGTTGGCTATTTTTTTAACAATAGAAAAGAAAGTAACGTGATCAGTAAGAATTCTAGAGGCTCTAGTGCATTTACGTAAGCACAGTGAATTACTCATAAAAACCATGGAGCATTTACCTTCTTCTTTGTGTACAATATACCACATCTGCGTGCAGCTCAGTTGCTTTGATGGTAAACAGCTATTTTCTCTGAAACCTTGCCTGCTGCTCTGCTCTGAGTTGAGAGGTTCCCTTAATAGCTAAACTGGCTTTCCTGGAAGACGAAAAAGAAAGCAGTGCAAGAAATGTATGTATTAGACATCTTTCTTTTCCATAACACTGTAATTTTAATTTACATTCATATTCAAAGATGTAAAGATCAATACACTAGCTTTGAAGAAAAGTGGCAAAAATGTAAAACAGTATCCTATATTAAATATATCAAGGTGAAGAAAAAATTGTTAATTTATTCTATAAGGACAATATACTAAAAATTAAACTTTTCTATTCTCATGTCCCTGACCCTGAAACAGAACAGTATGTCTATCTGCCAGAATGCTGTAGGCATGTGGATTATTTACTGCTGGGTTTAGGGATTAGTTTGTTGTTGAATAGGCTTGAGGGAGACTATATACTGTCTATTAAATATATTTCCAAATATTTTTTTAAAATATCTTCATTAGAGAGAAGAGCAAGTCTGGAATATAAGATTCTGTTTTTCCCATAAAGAATTATCCATTCAGAACCTGAAATAATACTATAGCTTTAAATGTAGGATTTTGTAAAGTGTAGGATTTTGTATTATGACATAAAAAATAAGAAGAAAAAAAGAAGAAATCATTAGCATCCCCACCAGGTAAAGAAACACGTGCATATGAGCCGAGATGGAAGGCCTCTATATGTAAAGCCAAAAACACTCATTTCCCTGTTGCAAAATGTGTTAAGTTTTGCACAGATAATAACTTGACTGAAGTTTGTTAATTACAATAAATCTCCCTGAAATATCTTGAGCTAGAATCTCTCACTCTAGCTTAGGGTGGTCTGTAGAACAGACCAAATAGGACATCTTTGCCCTCCTTTCCTACTCTCAGGGCTTTTTCAAATGCTCCCAGGTGAACTAGAAAATTAATTTCCCTCTGGCAGCAGAACCTGGAAGTGGCAGCCAGAAAGACCCAGAGTTACTCTTAAGAAGCTCTCTAAGCCCCCACCTCCCCACTCCCAGCCACAGCCATGGAGCCGACAGCAGAAGATTTACCTAGAATCAGGTCTGTGAGCTCCGCCCAGCCCAGGCCACCCAGCTTCTTGGCAAGGTTCACCTGGGCCGACACTCAAGCACTGCAGCCACACACAGAGCCACCTGAGAGAAGGAAAGCAATTCCTTCTGCTCCACATTCCACCATTCTCCATGTGTGTCAGCCAATTCCATCCCTCCCACCAGCACACAAAGGACAACTGCATTCAGTACTGAATAAAATAGCAGAAGTGGGAGTAGTACCTGGTCTCTGTGCTCCATCAGAACCAATGTTATCCAAACTTCTTCCTCAACCGGTTCATTCACAGCATAAAAATTATTAGCTTATTAATTTATTAGCATATAAATTAGCTTGTTGCTAATTTCCAAGCTCTTGTTCTGGGGAATGTGCTACACATAAAGTTTATTTAAGAGGAAGGATGATAGATGACCAGAGTGTAAAAGCTACCTTGTGTTAGAAATTTCTATTGCACTAGGGGCTCTGAAAGTTCCTAGCACATTCCATTCTACAGAGGACAAAAATGTAGCTCAGAAACATTAAGTAACTTGCCTAAGATTATACAGCTGATAAATATCTGAGCTAGGATTTGAACCCAGATTTTTAAGACATCATGCTTTTAACCACTGAACCAAATCATACTGCTTATCTTCAGAGATTACACAAATTTAGACGGCATGAGAAATAATTCAGTTTATTGATTTAATGAGCAATAGTTTCCTCAAAACAAGCACATCAAACTTATCAAAAGCATTTGAATGAAAGACATTACAAAGTCATTAAAAATGTTGCCTTATAAACACAAACACACACATTTAGGTTAAATTAATGCAATAGCGCAAACACAGGAAAGCACATGTAAGACAGAAAAGCTGTATTGTATAAGCAAACCATCTGATTCTATGATCATAGGGATTTCCTCCAGTGTTATGGACAAGGGTATACATGGTTAGCCCCAGGGACTGCAAACAGTAAATTTGCTGCCGCCTTCTGTGGGCTAATCAAGGTATATCACTGCACTAAAAGCAATGTGGTATCTTGATTGGATCCTGGAACAGAAAAATGACATGAACAGAAAAACTGATGTGATCTGAATAAGGTCTAGAGCTTCATTTATTATAATGCACCAATACTGATTTTTCAGTTTTGACAAATACACCACAGTTACATAAAATATTAACAGTAGAACAAATTAAATAAAAGGAACATGGGAGCACTGTACTATCTTTAAAACTTTTTTGTAAATCTAAAAGTTTTCCAAAATAAATATTTAATTTTAAAAGTTAAGTAAAACTTAAATATAAAAATGAGAGAAAAAGTGAGAGTAAGTACAATTTTAGAGGCAAGAAAATCATCTTGCCTACCTCTTATATCTATAGAGGAAAATCATACAGGATAGTTCTGCAAATGTTTTAAATGTTCTTACATGCTATTAATACAGTGTAAAATCATTCCTATTTAAATAAATAGGAAAATGATTCCAAAAGATTTGAAATCAGTTAGGCCGAAATCTTGATTTGCCCAAATAACTCTCTAGGAAGCTTATCTTCTTCCAAGCACTTCATTATGGGGGATCTCTTTGTGGGGTGAGTATTTAAAGAATCTGCTGCTAGACACAAAAGAAGAATAAAAAAAAATAGCAAAAAATATCATGTTCTTAAATAAAGACTTATCCTAACATGTCAATTTTCCCTACATCAGTCTGTAAATTCAACATATTTCCACCAAAAACCTAACAGTATTTTTGTAGAGGAACTAGACAAGCTGATTTCAACATGTACAACCAAGCAAAAATAGCCATGAAAATTCAGAAAAATAATAGTAATAGTGAGCAATCTCTAATTTTAAAATACATAATAAGAGTGGCACTGGTGAATGTTTAAACAAACTTATCAGTGAAATAAAACAGAATGTCAAACAGAACTAAATTCATGAAGTAATTTAATATATAATATTAATTTCTTAAGACATTAATGAAAGGTCAGGATCACGCCTGTAATCCTAGCACTCTGGGAAGCTGAGGTGGCTAGATTGCTTGAGCTCAGGAGTTTGAGAGCAGCCTGAGCAAGAGTGAGACCCCATCTCTAAAAAATAGCCAGGCATTGTGTCAGGAGCCCGTAGTCCTAGCTACTGGGAAGGATGAGGCAGGAGGATTGCTTGAGCCCAGGAATTTGGAGTTGCTGTGAGCTATGACACCATAGCACTCTACTGAGGGCAACAAAGTGAGACTCTGCCTCCAAAAATAATAATAATAATAATGAGAGATGTTTTATTCAATAAACAGTGGTGAGGCAAGCAGGTGGTAATATGGACAATTTCATGAAAGCTATGTTTTTACATTATAGCTTCTACTAAAATAAATTCTAGATGTTTTAAATATGGATTCATAGACAAAGTAGATTAAAAAAAACAAAACATGGAAGTCTTTTAAAAAATAATCTATTTGGGCCTAGCACTCTGGGAGGCGAAGGTGGGTAGATGGCTTGAGCACAGGAGCTCAAGACCAGCCTGAGTAAGAGAAACATCCCATCTCTACTAGAAGAAGAAAAAGTTTTCTACTTTTCTAAAGTAGAAAAACAACCAGATGTTGTGGCAGGTGCCTGTAGTCCCAGCTACTCAGAAGGCTAAGGCAAGAGGACTGCTTGAACCCAGGAGTTTGAGGTTGGTATGAACTATGATGACACCATGGCACTCTACACAGGGTGACAGAGTGAGACTCCGTCTCACATAAATAAATCAAGGAAAAGCCTCCTTAAGTATAATATAAAACCTTTAATTCATAAAAGATAAGAACTGGATATCTGGGCTTGGCTCCTGTAGCTCAGTGGCTAGGGTACCAGCCATGTCCATGGAGGTGGCAGGTTTGAACCCAGCCTGGGCCTGCCAAACAACAATGACAACTACAAACAAAAAAATTGCCGGGTGTTGTGGTGGGTACCTATAGGCCCAGTTACTTGGGAGGCTGAGGCAAGAGAATAGTTTAAGCCCAAGAGTTTGAGGTTACTGACGCTATGGCATTCTACTGAGGACGACATAGTGAGACCCTGTCTCAGGAAAGAAAGAAATGGATATCTGACTACATAAAATAAAATCTTTCTACATGGGGGAAACAAAATAAATATATACAGGAGGCTGGTGCAGGGACTCACACATATAATCCTAGTACTCTGGGAGGCCACAGCAGGAAGATGACTTAAGCTCAAGAGTTTTAAGACCAGCCTAAGCAAGAGCAAGATTCCATCTCTACTAAAAGTAGAAAAGCTAGCCAGGTATTGTGGCAGTCACTTGTAATCCCAGCTACTTGGGAGGCTGAAGCAGGAGGATCGCTTGAACCCAGGAGTTTGAGGTTGCTGTAAACAGCTGACAACATGGCACTCTAACCTGGGCAACAGAGTAAGACTCAAAAGTCAAAAAAAAGTAAAATGCATACAGCAAGTTGGTAAATACATTTATAATTTATATACCTGAAAAAAATACTACCATTATTAACATATAAAGAGCTATGAAAATTCAATAAGAAAAAGAATAACAACCCCAAAGAAAAATAAGCAAAGAACATTAAACACGTAGTTCACAGACTAGGAAACACAAAGAGATCTTTAAACTTATGCAAAGGTGGTCACCCTTATTTATATAAATACACATTAAAGTACACGGAGGCAGTATAGTCACCTTCCAAAGATGCAGAAGTCTGATATCTCATTGTGTTATCACAAGTGTGAGGAAATAGGTACTGTCATACGTTGGTGGTGCGAGTATAAATAGGTATAATCTTTATGGAAAGCTGTTTGGCAATAAAATTTCTATTAAAACTACAAATGCTCATACCTTCTGACCTCTTGACCTATCAATTCTAATTATTTACCCTCCAGGTATATTCTTATGATTGCAAAATCACACAAACATAATAATTAATTACTACATTGTTGGAGATAGCAAAAGATTAGAAACTACTGAAATATCCATCAATAGAGGACAGGTTAAACAAACTAGGGCACATCTACATAACAGGTATGCTATACTATGCTACAGGTAAAAGATAGGAAGTGACTCTACAAGGACTAAGGGGGAAAGGCATCCACAATATATTAAGTTTAAAAGGCAAGCAATGAGACAATGAATGGCATTCTATCCTCTGTGTATGTGTGTGCAGAAACAGATATAAACCGTGTAGGGGAACACTATGGTTAAGAGGGTTAGAAGAGACTTGGTGATGGAATTTTATGTTTTCTCTTTCACTAATTTTTAAAATAATAAAATTAATTCCATTTTAAATAAGGAAAATAAAGTTAATTTTTAAAGGAACTCAATCATATGTTCAATAACTACCCAAACTCATTTCTGAAAAGAGAAAAAAATGAAAACAAACAAAACCACCTGGCTGTGTAGTCCCCTCTCCCTGGTCCGAAATAGTCCCCATTCTCTCCCTAGGAAAACAGTGCAGCGGTAAACCCTCAAAGCCTCCCAGCTCAGTTGTTAAGGTAATTGTGTTTACTCTTTTCCAAACAAAGTAATTTGAATCAGAAAAGTAAATGTGCTCTGTCTTCAGGTTCTTTGATGTCATCTTCCTCCATGCTCCAAGAGTATGCTGCCCACCCCAGCCCTGCTGCCCAGGGCATTACACACAGATTCTCTAAGCATTGCCATAGCTACACCATTCTGCTTGTGATAATGATGTAAAACAAATAAAACACAAGAAAAATCAAATTTGAAATAAAACAATAGACCCTGAAAAATACAAGCTGTGCGGGGTTTTTTTCCTTCCCTTTGAACACTTAGACTGATTATGAAACTTTGGAGTGTTTTAAATTTTCAGAACAATTTTTAGTGTGGTAAAGCTCCAGACATGAGACTATTTTCTTTCCTGAAAATAATATCTGATCAAGGCAAATGGTATATTTAAAACATTAAGAGCCAGGTCTGTATCTCCTAAGCCTGTCAGATAATTTCCCTCTTGATGACCCTTGTTAAACATCACATCAGCTCTAAATGTGATTTTAGGGGTTTAGGCTTTTAAGTCTCAGAAAGCTGGTAGCTGTTTAGTCATCCAGGAAGGATCTATGCTGGCAAAGGGCTGAGAGGTTCATGCTGTATTAGATGAACTGCCTGAGTCATTCGGGTAAAACCCTCTGGTCTATGGGACACCTACTGTCTCCACTGCCCAAACCACCCCACAATCACCCCACCATCACTCTGTGATGTCCTGGATATGCTCACCTGGTGCTTTAGCTTCTTTTTTACCGTTTTCTCCCTTTCTTAAACACCACTTTGCCCTTACTTTTTTTTTTCCTGAAACAACAAATTTGGAGTTGAAAATTACTTTAAGAAGAAGGGAAAATCAGGAAAAGATTCAAAAGAACTCTGCTAGAATATCCTTTGCTCATTTAACACCAGAAGGTTAACCTTCTATGATGGCATTTAAATCCTCAGGATTTTTTTTTCCTCATTACTTTATGTACTTGCAATAAAAACATTCCTTCAGACTTTAGAAATTCTAAATAAAACAAGAACAAAAGAATGTTCCTTCTTTTCAACTCTCCACCCAAATGTTACCATTGTAAATCAAGGTAGCAAAGTAAATTAACTACTGGCATTTAAATGTTTGCTGTCCCAAATATTTATTCCTTCCCACTCCCCCAAATTTGTTTTATACAAAACAATGCTCACAAAAACAATAAATACTCATTCTTTGTCTACTAAAAATTTTAGATCAAAGTACTCTGTGGTCCAAATCCTGAATGCTAAAAAATAATGCTGTTTGTTCAGCAGGAAGCCTTCAGCTTCCCAAAAGCAACCTGTCTGAGTTTCGTTTCCAGTTATCTCTAAGCACCGGCAGGGCCATGTGTATATATAATAATATAATGCAATCCACCCATATTTGCATTATATACTTTGGAATTGGAGTTTCATTTACCCCTTAAATGCACAGTGTGCTAGAATGAGATGCATTTTGATAGCAGGCAGTGTAGCCACTAACACTCGTATGTGGCTACAATTAAGTTTTGTCTCGGGTAAGATGAAGGATGTATGCCTGCTTCCCTGGGATGCTGTGATGACTAGGTAGAACAACGTACCCACGGCTGTGGGCCCATCTCGGGTCTACCCCGTTGTTTTCCCATGTTTGCATGCTAGCCTCCCACCACAACAATGTCAACTCCTCCAGAGAGGAACTAGGCCTCCTTTCTCTCTGCAGCCTTGGCATAGGTTCCACTTACATTCTTAAAAACTAGGCCGGGCATGGCAGCTTGCCCCTGTAATCCTAGCACTCTGGGAGGTCCAGGTGGGTGGGTCACTTGAGTACAGGAGTTTGAGACTAGGCCCAGGTGGGTGGGTCACTTGAGGGCCGGAGTTGGAGACTAGCCTGAGCAAGAAGAAGACCCCATCTCTACTAGAAACAGAAAAACTAGCCGGGTGTTGTGGTGGGTGCCTATAGTCTCAGCTACTTGGAAGGCTGGGGCAAGAGGAGGAGGATCCTTTGAACCCAAGAGTTTGAGGTTGCTGTGAGCTATGATGACATCATGGCATTCAACCTAGGGCAACAGAGTGAGACTCTGTCTCACACTCCAAATTGCAAACAGTACAAACTGGCTTAAGCATGCTGATTTTTTAATCCTTTCCTTGGGCTCATAAAACTGCTACTATCTCTCCTAACTATGTTCCCTGGCAAGAGGGGACTAGAGCCTCCTTTTCCCCTGCCACATTCTTACTTCTCCTGAAGTTTAACAGGAGTCGTGAGAACCTCTGCCTCCCTAACCCCCAGCCCTAAATCAGGGCAGGTTAGCACGAACCATCCCTGTCCCTGCCAGCCCTGACTTGCCCAGTGCCTCACTGTCCTTCCTGACTTATATCTCACTGGGAGACCTCACTACCATGGGAAACGCCCTACCCACCGCATGCACACGCACACATATACTCACAGCTCCCAGGCACAGAGGGTGGGCAGCCACAGCCTTCCATCCAGACCTACAGACCACAGCACTCACACTTTTCTGCTGCCTTGATATCCTCTGCCCAGAGGGCAGGAACAGCTTTAAGTTTCCCTGAGGTGGAATCCCCATCCCAGAGCCTTTGTCTGTGTCTTATTCATTGACAAAGTTGTTGTCCCTGGGGACATGCTCTTGGGTAATGAACTTGAAAACAACTTTAAAATGACTACACTATACCAACAATCCACCCCAGGGCAGATTACCCCAACGTAAGATCCAGTACCCCACCTTTGCAAACTCTTCTGTGGTCCTTTAAATGCCCATAGACATAACATTCACAGAGTAAGTACATGGGGAAATGATGAGGTTAATTTCTAGCCCAGTAAACACTGTTGTTGCACTAACTTATTCAGAGATATGTATTTATTAATAAACTCCTAGCACCACTGTGCTAGGCAATGCAAAGGGACTACCATAAGGCACAGTCTTTGTCTTCAGTGCCCTTCATTAGACGCAGTGCATTTTCCAAATCCCAGCTCAGCCACAAACCATCCGATGACCTTTAGCTGCACTCGGAGCCTCAGTGCTCCTTTCTGTGAAATGGAGATACTCTATAGATTGTTTTCAGGAGTAGAAATCCCATACATGATATATCAGGCAAGCTGTGAACAGAGAGTGGTTCAGTAAATGGCAGGTGTTCATTTTGGTTTTGTTTTGCCGTTTTTGAGTCCATGCTGTTAAGAGACTTATGGAGACAGGAAGGAAGAGGAGACAAACATGTAAACAAACCATGTAGACACCAAAGTAGTCTTGGGCAAAGTTCCAGGATGGTGGGCAAAGGGAGCTGTGTTCATGTCTCCCTGGAGTGGAGACATCCTTCACAGAAGAGGTGATACAAGCTGGGCCATGAAGGACGTTTAAACACAGGACAAGCGGCAAAGGCTGGAATGGCATCCCAGATGAAGGAAAGGCATGAGCAAAGTCCTGGAAAACTGCATGTAGGTGAAGACCTGGAGCCTACATTGGGAGCCTGGGCCACAGGGCACAAGGCTGCCATGCAGGAGCAGTCTGGGGGATAATCAGTGGCAGAGCACAAAGTAAATCCGTGTAAGCAACTGAGGGTGGTGGCTGTCATTAAGCATTTGCTCCCTTTGATGATCTGTATCTCTGTTTTCACTTTAATTGTAAAAATAACAGACGGTCATTGTTTAAAAAAAAATCACACAATATAGAAGTGCAGGGAATAAAAAGCAAAAAGGCAAATGATGCTGCCCTATTCCCTAGAGCTAACAGTTTAATGTTCTGAAATTATCATTAAAGAGTGTTTAGGCAAGAAAGTGCCATGATCAGCTTTGTATAAAACAAGTCACTTTGGGTAAAAGGTAGTAGATGGGGTGACTGGAGCCAGGAAGATTCCCCAGATAACTGGGGCAGCCCTTTCAGACAGACCCTGAGAATCTGCACTGAGGCAGAGCTAGAGGCTTTTGGTCCCTGTCATGCAAGTGAGGGAGAGAAAGGCATTAAGAATGATTTCCTGGGTCTGGCAAGGTGATTCAGGCCTGTGGGAGGCTGAGGCAGAAGCATTGCCTGTGGCCAAGAGTTTGAGACCAGCTTGAGCAAGAGTGAGACCCCATCTCTACAAAAAAAGAGGAAACTTAGCCAGGTGTTGTGTTGAGGGGCCGATAGTCCCTGCTACTCTACAGGCTGAGGCAGGAGGATTGCTTCAGCCTGGGAATTTGAGGTTGCAATGAACTATGATGACACCACTGCACTCTAGCCAGGGAGACAGAGATTCTTGACTCCAAAATAAAAAAACAAAGAGAGAATGAATTCTGCTTTTGGTTTACATGAAAGTGAATGAGATCGGCTATACAAGTGTAATTTTGAGTATGATGAATTTGACATGGACAGAGGACAGTAGGGAAAGGATGTCTCAGGTCTGGGACTCAGGAGAGAATACGGCTTAAAGAAATGGAAATGGAGGCCATTTCATGAAATTGGGGAAATCGCTCGGGGAGAACCAGAGGAAGGCCTGCATTTAAGAAATAAGCAGAAATAGGAGAGCTTTCTGGGGAGATGGAGAAGGTGCAGATGGAGGAGGAGGTAGAGGAGGGCAGTGTGAGAACTCCAAGAAGGATCAGGGACATCAGAGGCTGTGCAGGGAGAAGGAACCTGACTCAAGTGAGAATGAGCTTTTTAGTGGTCAAGGAAGGAACAGCACCAAACAGGTTCACTATGTCCTCTACATATCATATATTATTAGGAAAGAACTTATAACAAATGTCAACAACTGCTGCGTCTGCCTACTGAGACTACAGGTGACTGCTGTTTTCTTCTGCTCCTGGAAAAGAGCTAAGAGATAAGGGAGGAAGAAGGAGGTGTGATATTCCAAATGAAAACACTGATAAGCTGTACAGATGAAGCAAGCTTATTCAACCTGCTCAAGACTTTAAAGTTAAAAGATACCAGCTTTGGGGGGAATCTGGCATAGAATAATGTAGCTGCTACGTATTATTTCTTGCCATTCTGTAAAGGCCACTGTGAAGAATGGTCGGAAACTCTCTGGTTGTCCCCAAGATCCCACAAAGCCAGCTCAGGCTGGCCACGTCAAACTCCTTGTGCCTATAATTAGGCTCATCATTTTTTTCTCATAAAAAAATTAAAAACTAAAAAATAGAAATTCTAACTGAAATAATTTGGAACAATAACAAAATAATAATTTCCCCCTACAAACATGTGCCACTTCTATAAATCCAATCTTATTACTTAACCCCAACAAGGATATCATTCTTAATTTCTCTCTGTCCCTCACCTGATGAGGAACCCAACAGCAGGCTGCTCCCCAAACTCCAGCCATTTCATTTTTGCCAAATCCTTTAACCACTAGTCCTATTATTTAACAAACATTCTATATAAACCAACCACTTTAACGCTATCACAGTAGTAAGTAGAAAATCATTGTCACAATAAATAGAAGATAACAAAAAAGTAAATAAAATGAAGAAAATAAACCTCTTAATAATCTAGCAAGATGCTTTCTACAACCCAGAGTTTCTAGCCTGAGACCTTACCTAGCTCTCTGGGAAAAAGGGAAATTAACAAGCCCCAGAAGGGGTTAAAGACTTACAGGTACTGTCTTTTTTGAATTTTCCCAGAAGCAAACTAGAATTTCACTTGCAAGGCAAGTTGTTTATTTGAAAGGTGTGGGAAACAGGGAAACACACCCAATAGGGAGTTGGGAAGTGAGGTAGAAAAGGGAAGGAAGACAATAAGTGATACATGTTATTTAGCCAGGTCTCACTCTGGGCAACCAGAGCTTGCTTAATCCCAAGGGGGAACTTGAAGAGGCGGTGAAGAACACAGGTCAGAATTAGCCTGCAAAGAGTGAGAGAGATGGGGTATTTAGACCACCAACCATACTCAGGCCAGTCCCCAGGACATTAATTCCCCAGCATTCCTGAGCTGCCTTGTGGGCAGCAAAGCAGACCCCAGAGGCAAGAGAAAGCCTCAGACAAACAATACAGGTGCTGAAGCAGGAAGTCTGGCAGGCAGATACTGACTTGATAAAGGTGAAGAAGCATTGGCAGGATTCCAACAGAGGCTGCTTGCTATAGGTACTAAACTGAAATTGAAAGAATAGAAAAGGAAATAGCTTTCTCATTATTTGACTCAAAGGAATTTATTGCTAGGTCTGTAAATCACTCAAAATCATCTCCCACATCACCAAGCTAAGGCTTGAAGATTTCCAGGGGTAAAGGTTTCTACCCTTTGCCCTTGAAAAACTTCAAATACTCTATAAAGCCTGAAACAGCTCAGCAGGGCTAGAGCCTAACCCAGCTGTTGTGAGGGGCCTGGCCTAATCTCATCCACACCAGACCACTAAAAAAAAAAACAGACCTTTTAAGATATTTTGTTTAAATTTCTCCCTATTAAAAATAGCCTCCTCCTATCTGCCTGGCCAAAAGAGTTATTTAAAAAATTCAAGAAAAGCAAATCATTAAGATGAAAATTTATGTTGACAACATAGACAAATTAGAGAATGATTGTTCACTTTTTCTTTTTGAGAGAGGACATCACTCTTGTCATTCAGACTAAGGTGTACTGGTATGATCACAGTTCACTGCAGTCTCCAACTCCTGGGCTCACAGGATCTTTCTGGCTCAGCTTGCCAAGTAGCTAATACTATAAGTGCATGTCACCATGCCTAGGTAATTTAAAAAAAATTTTTTTTTGGTAGACAGGATCTTGCTGTATTGTCCAGGCTTGTCTCAAACTCCTGAAAATATGGGCATGAGCCATCACACCCACCTAAGTGATCACTTTTAAAAGGAATTTTTACACTTATAAAAATACCATTAAAAGCCTTCAATTAACAGCTTCTATGATTTTTAAAAATATGGTTAATTATTTGCAAATATCAAGCTATACCCACTTTGGGAATCACAACTATAACAAGGTATAAAGTATACAGTCAAATATGCTACTATACTTGTATGTATATTTGTTTTTGTAGATAATCTTTTATTCAACAAACATTCGATTCTACATGTGTATGTCAGGAACCGTTCTAAGTGCTAAAGTTACAGCAATGAAGGAAACATAAAAATATCTTTCCTTCACAGAATTCCATTCCAGTGGGGAAGACAGTCAATAAATAAATCAATAAAATAGATGGAGGTCAGCTGGTAAGAAGTATGACAAATACAGCAAGAAAAGAGGATGGGAGGTGCCAGTGGCTCTGGAGGAGTTATGCTTTCAAATAGGGTGCTCAGAGAAGACCTTACTGACAAGAGCTATCTGGAAAGACCCAAAGAAAGCCACGTGAAGATCTGGGGAGAGAGTACTATAGACAGAGGAAATAGCCTGTGTAAAGTTCCTAGGGAAGAACATACCTGAAATTTGAGAAACAACAAGAAAACTTGTGTGGCTGATTCAGAATAAGCAAGGGGAATAGTCAGAGATGAGAACAGAAAAGTGAGAAATGAGTGTAGATCACACAGGATGCTGTAGAATATTGTGAAATAGTAAACTGCTGGAAAGTTATGAGCAGAGGAGAGACATAGACTAACACAGGTTTAAGAAGATCACTCTGGCAGCTTTGCAGACAATAGGCAAGGACAGTAAGGCAGAAATGGGGTGACTTTGAAAATCCAGGTGAAAGATGTAGGCACCCTGAGCTAGGTTGGTGAGAAGTGGCGGTCTCAGATAGACTGTATGCAGGGGGAGAGAGAAGGGTGAGACATTGCTCTAAGGCCCCTGTCCTGAGCAACAGGAGAATAGACCCACCCATTTCCTGAGGAGAAGCAGATTTGGAAAAAAGTCAGAAGCTGAGTTTTAGATACCTATCAGATGTCCAAATGGAGAGATTTGCAGATGATTGGATATCCACATCTATACATCAAGACTGAGTTTAGGAAAATGCTACCACTCTGGGAGTTGTTAGCATACACAATGTATTTAATGGCACAAGACTGGATGAAGTCACCAAAGGGAGTGAATTAGACAGAAAAGAGAAGCGGGTGAGAAGTTTTGCCACTGGGGCAATCCACCAGCTAGAAGTCAGAGAGAAGACAAAAAACAAGGCAAGGAATCTAGAGAATGGCCTAGGACAGCCAGAAAGGTTTGGGAATGGATTGCATACTGGAAGCAAAGGAAGAAAGTGTGACCAATTGTGTCAAGTAAAGGAACTGAGAACTGACTATCAGATCAGCAGTTTTGGTGGAGAACTGAGATGAAAAGCATGTCTAGAATGTGTTTAAGAAAAGAAGAATGTGGGCGGCTCCTGTGGCTCAGCGAGCAGGGCGCCGGCCCCATATACCGAAGGTGGCGGGTTCAAGCCCGGCCTCGGCCAAACTGCAAAACAAAAAAATAGCCGGGCGCTGTGGTGGGCGCCTGTAGTCCCAGCTACTCGGGAGGCTGAGGCAAGAGAATCGCTTAAGCCTAAGACCTGGAGGTTGCTGTGAGCAGTGTGACGCCACGGCACTCTACCCAGGGCGATAAAGTGAGACTCTGTCTCTACAAAAAAAAAAAAAAAAAAAAAAGAGATTATTGTATGCAACAGATATCTGGCCTGTGTTTTTTTATCCAGTCAGCCAACCTATGCCTCTTTAGAGGACAATTTAAACCATTCTCATTAATTGAAAATATTGATAAATCTTTAGAAAGTCCAGTGGACATTTTTAATCCATTTGTCACTGTGGAAGTTTGAATTTGGTAAGAAGTTTCTGGGTGAGAAAACTTTTATTGTGGACGATTACACTGGTCATTATGGAGGATAGGTCTGAGAATATCCTGGAGAGCTGGTTTAATTATAGCAAATTTCTTCAACATTTGGATGTCATTAAAGTATTTAATTTCTCCATCATAAATGAAACACAGTTTAGCTGGTTACAGGATCCTGGGTTGAAAATTATTTTGTTTTAGGAGATTAAAAGTTGATGACCATTCTCTTCTAGCTTGAAAGGTTTGATCAGGGAGATCTGCAGTTATTCTAATATTCTTCCCCTTGTAGGTTATGGATTTCTTGTGTCTGGTTGCTTTCAGAATTTTCTCTTTCATATTAACTTTAGTGAACTTAATTATGATGTGCCTGGGGGATGTCTTATTTGGGTTGAGTCATGCTGGGGGTCTGAAACGGTCTGCTATCTGAATTTCAGAATCTCTTGGCATGTCTGGGAAGTTCTCTTTCATAATCTTATAAAGAAGAGACTCTGTGCCGACATCACTTCATCATTTTCAGGTATCCCTATAAGGCGAACATTGGTTTTCTTCAAGTTATCCCAGAGCTGTCTGAGAGAATGATCCATTTTTGCCTTCCATTTCTCTACCTCTTTGTAGGTTTAGGAGTGTTCAAAAGCTTTGTCTTCCATGTCAGAAATCCTTTCTTGTGCTTGCTCCATTCTGTTACTGAGGGATTCTACTGT